>JAQIXA010000747.1:0-35185 GCA_034699045.1 Nanhermannia cf. coronata Gr-Ori-00579
GATATAACCAGTAGTTTGCTAATTATTAATTAAATACGAAATAAGTTGTGTAAATACTATCCCACATCTACCCCTACATACTTATTATGAAAAGGTCATTTACCAGATCGAGGAAATGTGTAATAAAAATATTAGGTGCTTAGGTGTTAAAACTTCAAAATGATTAAATATTGGTAGGGTACGTACTTATAATTTATGAAATTTATTAAATTGCTCACATTTTTAGCCAATATTTATTTCAGCAAACTCTTTATGAATATAAAACTAGAGTAAGTTCATTATTGAATGAATGACAAAAAAAAATTGAAAATGAAATCAATTCAAGTGCAAATATTCTATAGAAAGATATTTAGCCCAATTTTATTTGGTTTAAGGGTATTTAGATGCAAGGTTTAGGTAATACTATATTGAATTGAGGCTTTTGAAATGTAAAAATCCTTTGTGTTTTTCAAATACCCTATCAATTTTTCATGGTACATTTATCATGGTCTTAATTTAATATGCTAGTATAAATAATCTAGATACACAGTGAGAGATCCTTAGTTATAAAAGGTGCCAATTACACATTGATATCGTTGATTTAAAATTCTCTACCACCACTTATCATAAATTGATACTATAGGTCTAATTCTAAATGGAGTTTTACAAAAAAATAAGCGAAATTATTAAGTATCTACGTATTTAAGATATGATATTTTACCTAAAATTGACAAAAATTCTTATAAAATATCCAAGTGTCACCTTTTTTACTGCTGTCATTCATATTTAATTTGAAATTGTAACAAAATTGCAATTTTGTGCATCTTTACCACTCACAAATTGTTAAATAGCTACTTGAATTATTCATTTCGATCTTGTAATCTTGTCTTTGGGGATGAATTTTGCCATGCCATACCTGCTTTTTTATAAGTTATACATAAGTATAAGGAACTTAATCTAAATTTAAATATCACTTTTTATCTGACAGGTAATTCAATGTCTTACTAAATTTTAAAAAATTTAGAAATAGAAATTGATTCATTTTTTTACCAGCAGCGGTAGTATCCTGAATTGCTACCACAAAAATTAATTCAATCTTAGCCAATTGATAATTTCATATATAGAGAAATATGATCTTAATCTCAAAATTTGAATATTGCTCATTTTTATAGAGAATTTCAACTGCTAATTTTCTTTATAAAAATAGATTATTCATATACGAGTAAACTCGTATGTAATACCTATGACTGTATTCTATGTTTGTAGTGCAAATTTAATGGGTTTTCAAGATCACTGGTTCATTATTTTATCATTTCTATATCTAGGTAAGATTCACACTACTACATAATAGTAGTAATTCGACATTTTAAATTTTAAAAGCTTGATTATATCAGTAGTCAGTATAGTAAGGTTCTAAACTTGTTCCAGTTTTACGAGAATATTTCTCACTGTTTGAAATTTAAAAGTACCTTCTTTCTACTCGTACAGTGCAGTAGGTATTGTAGCAGAATATTCCGGTTAATTTGAACTTGTTCAAATCGACTGCAACTTGGCTCGATTATCCTCAATAATTTATACTTTTTTGGTCCACTTTTCCAAACCCAACCCAAATTATCTTGATTTTTATAAAAATACAAATATTGTTATTGTAAATTGGGTATCTAAAATAGCAAAAAATTGCAAATTTGAAGCTCGAAATTATTAGTTTTCATAAACTTTTTCCTATTTTATAAGGAAATCGATAGGAAAAAATAATTATCCAAGTACCTAATATACTGATAGATAGTTACTTTTGGTTATTTTCAAGATTAATTTTATGATATTAAATAAACCTTGTCGGATACGGTTGGATAAGTACTTAATTAAACAATCAAGCATTTATAGTTAGTTAAAATTTGACAAATCTGTCGATAGTTTTCTTTGTAAACGATCAATTTCAGAATTTAAAAAACTAAATCGAAATTTTGATTAATCTCAGCTTTTTTGTTGTCCTAATCCATATTTATAGTCGAAATCGCAATTAAATATACAAATACTTCCCTAATAACCTTACGTACACATAATTGAATTGTGTGTGCATCCTGTAAAAATTCTTTATAAAAAAGTTTACATTATCTAAAAATAACAGAAAAATTCAAATTTTAATGAATTTTTAGCTTTTTTGCAAAAAATAAATAAGCTGATTTTTTTGCAAAAAATAGCTCCAAATTTCTTAAAATTGGGCAAATTCGGCGATTTTGTTTTGGTTTTTCGATTTACCTTTTCAGGTAGGTATATAATGCATTTCTCTTGTTTCTTAAAAAGTTAAATTATGCTTTTTTTACATAATAAATGGTAGCACAATGTAGGTACTTGAATTGCATTTACCTGCTGATATGTAGCATGGCCATAAAACTACATGTAATGTATTTGTAAGCTTGTATTCTAATAATTTAGCGAAAACATGACCAATTAGTTTTATTAAATAATTTTTCTTTTGTAAGTCATAATCATAATATTGTATGTATGAAGTTATAACAATTATAAGTATTTATTTTACCTCATTTACTAGTAGGGTACTCTTTGCTCATTACATTACCTGTAGATCTATGGAAAATATTTGAAAAGCTTTTAAAATCTTGTATGTTCTAGCATAGGGAACTCAACCCTTTTAACAGATTCAGAATGTATATTTTGTGTTCTAGGGGACTAACTGCTTATACCTAGGTAGAAGTACATGGATTGTATTGATGGTTTGAATAGGAAGATACATAGACCAGGTAAGCATTTACATTAACATTTCTATTTGATTTGAATTTACAGTCTACCTGTTCAATGTTCAATCCTATTCAACCACCTCAGACTTGATAATCTTCGCAAGTAGGTACTGGTACAGATACAGATACAAGTACAATTGAGTTCTTCACTAGATAGACTAGCTCTAGTTAAATTCATTTAAAATACAAAATTTAACAAATCTACAGTATCCTAGTATTAGTAGTAATAGTGTTCATCTGGTTTTAGTTTTTTGAAAGAAATAAAGGCTCAGGTTAAATCACATCAGAGTCTTAGTCTCAGATAGAGATTCAGTCCGACAGTCAGATTTAAAATTTAACTTTTTTGGCTTAATTAAGACCTAAATATTCCAAAACTTTTTCAGACTAGTCTTTCCCAGTAGAAGAATAGAAGAAAAAAAGTTTGATCTTTTGACTCAAATCCTTGACAAATATAATCTGTTATTTTAGTCAAGTACTTTGGAGTAAAATAAAGTGCCCTCTGAGATTCCCACCGGCTTTTTATTCAAGACCTAGCAGAATACCTACTTATCTAATCTGAAATCTCTTTTTGTGGAGGAAAACTTTGGACTTTTGTGGAAACCTTCAAAATCCTCAAAATACCTTGAGTAACTAAAGGGTAAGTAGCAATACAACTTTTTATTTATTTAGTCCATGACATTTTCCAAGATTATGTCCTGATTATGTCTCTCATATAAGGAACACAATAAAAGTTTTTAAAGGATTTTCAACTCCAGTAAATTGTAAATATGGGATGCACAAAATCCTCATTTTGCAATTTTAAAATACCCTATACTTTTAAATACGAGATACTGAACTTGAAAAAAGGAAGTCAAATATTATTTGTCCCATTTCCTTTATATTTCTAAAGCATTTTAAAGGACCCTAGACCCTAATATAAGTACATATGGTTAGTAGTTTAGTAGTAGTTTATTGCTAAATAGTATGAAATAAGACCAGACTCAAATTTCAAAACTAGAAATGAACATTGATGGTTTAACAATGAACATAATGATGCATTTTTAGTTCTTTTAATGCCCCCATTTCATATGGTTCATTTAGTTTTGAAAAACTATTTTGGATTTGGATATATTTACATAATCTAACTTATTTGAAGGTCTCTACGACCATCAAAGTCAAACTTTCTTTTATTTCATTAAAATTTTATGGTTTTAAAATGCATTCCAGTTTGCAAATTTTGTAAATACTTTCTAAAATAATTCCAAGCTCCAGACCAAGTTCCATAAGTATATTTACTTATGAAAGTTAGAGGCTAGGGTGGTGTGTTGATATTTAGTAGTAAATACTACTAGAATACTATGCAAAAAATGCTTTTTTTAATGATAATCTAAATAATAATTTTGTATTGTTTTTTAATAGATTTTTTAACTTATTTAACACAATGGTCGTTGAGTCGGTTTCGAACGGGAAGGCTGATAGTCAAGTTACTCTTGCTAGCAGAACTGGTCCGGAAATAAGGTAAGAAAGCCACAATTTAATTACATAATACTTTTTCATTTATACTTATCGTCAATTTTGCAAACTTTATTAGGTTGTAATTACTTAATTATAATTATTCATAAAATCGATAAAAATATGCTTCATAACCTAAAATAAGGAATCTTTAGACAATCTAAATCAATAAGGTCAAAAATTTCCCCAAAAAATTTCGAGTTTTTTGGCAAAAAATGTCAAAATCTTTTTAAAAAATTGGCTTATTTTAGCTAAATATCAACTCGTGAAATCAAAAAAGTCATTTTTTTACCAAAATAATCGACAAAAAATGGTCTAAAATTTTTAGAAAACGTCGGGCATTAGGCATAGATATTGTAGGGTACTATTGTATTTTGTACTTGTGATGAGATTTCGATATTACTCGCATCACAGTTAATTGCAATTAATTGAAATTTTTTTAATGAGAATACTTATAATTATTTTGCAATTAATTCGAATTAATTTGCGTATAAATGACAATATATTGGTACCTAAGATAGGTTAGGTGTTTGCCTTAATTATACGTTAATACGATAAGTGAATTTGAGGTTTATTGTCAGGATCATGTATAATTTTCTGGCAAAATAATAAATTAATAAGTACCTATACCTATACCTTATGCTGCATACCTTATCTACCTTATAAATAATTATTACAATTAGATACTTCAATTTCAAATTTCAAGACTTTCACTCTTTTTCCATTCTTCATCTCACGAATCATATCTTCATTTAATGATCGTAGAACCTAATAACATTGTAATTTAATATTAGGAATCCGCCCATTACCTATCCTTATAGTTAGTCCCAATCTCAATATGCACATACACGTAGTATATTGAGTTCAAAAACAAAACACAAATTAGCTCAAATTTTTTTCAAAAAAAAAACCTCAAGACAATTGAACATTTCACATTTTAGATTCAATTGAACTTTAATTAATATCTGCATAAATGATCACAAAAGTACCTGCTGGGGATTGCACAAATGCATATTTGTAATCTTGTAGAAAAAAAATAGAATTTTTTTTCAAAAAGATAGTAGTAGTAAGAATGGTATGATAAGATACCATAAAAGGTTTTATTTAGTAGTTGATCTTGATAATAGGAAAAAATGAATTAATAAGCAAATTGAATTGACAAAGTTAACAGTCAAGACTTGAGGCTGATTGATTGATTAGTTATGTAATCTTTTACAGTAAGACATTATAAACATCCATTCATGAATAATAACATTTTACAGAGTAGTTGTATTGTAGTCTGTAGTACAGGACTATCGATCATTGACCTGTGTTCAGGTGTAAACAAAAGCTTAATCTTAATCAAACCAATCTCCATCAAGTCAATCCTTAAAATTTGTACAAAATTCGACAAGACTCGAGTCTTGAGGGAAGATTTCTGATTTGATTTTGATAGCTGCCTCAAACAAACTACCTTAAAAAAACCTTAAAAATGCAATTTAAGGTTTTTATAATTAAAAATTGTACTTGGACTTTTACTTGAGGTCAAAAGCACAGGTTTATTTTTCCAGTTTTCAATTAAATTGAGTTCTTAATAAAAGTAAAATACCTTTATTGGGTTTAATTTTTGAGATTTGAGATCATAAAAACATAAAAGTACCTACAGATAATTCCTTTAAAATTTTCCTGAATCTCACCCTTGTACCTTTATGTCTTAAAATGTCTCACGATCTGTTTTTAAAACCTTACATTCAAGGATTTCAAAAAATTTCAAAGTATCCATAATTCATTCAAGATGCTTATTAAGATAAATTGATAAAATGTAAATTTTCCATTCGACACTTTTATTTCGAAATTTTGTCTAAAACTTTTTTGAGATTATTGTGAGTTTGAAGCAATTTATTAAAATGATCATAATATACAATATGATGAGAAAAAAATGCAAAAAAATTCGAGCAAATGCTTCAAGCAAAATGCATTAAAAGTACTTGTAATAGTACTAGTCTAGTATATTGAAAATCATATGCGAACAATGCATTTTATTTCATTACAATTTTATATGAGAAATCGGCCAGCACATCACAGACACAGCTCATTTGATTTTGAATATTGCTAGTTTTTATCACTCTAGCCCCACAGAGTACATACTTACATATTGATACTTACAGATAGGATACTTTAGCTATAAGATACACTCTAATATTTATTATGGGTGGATTTTTTTCATAAATCTGCAAAAAGTGTAAAATGTTTGATCACAATATATCCTCAAAAGGGATAGGTCTTTTGATGTTTTTGAAGCTTTTTTATATTGAAGATTTTTTAACACTTTCTTTATGGGGATTTAGAACATAAAATAGAATTTATTTTTAAGTACCTAGATAAACATCAACAGCAGAGCAGAATAGAAAAAAAAATCATCATAAACCTCCAGGGGTAAATTTTAAGTTGATTTCACTTTTTTTCGCTCTAATCCTCAGCCCAGATTCTTTGGGGCTATTTAGATATTTATAAATTTATAAATTTTTGAATTACAAAACAAGCAAATTTGATTGAATGAGTTTGCATAAATTATAAATCTAAAGTCTTAAGTGGAAATTAGGCTACATAAGTTCAACATTATGTGAATATTATCATTCTCAAGTAGAGATCTTGAGTCTTGAACAGGTTTAACGATCACAAAAATATTTTTCTAAAGAGTTTGTTTATCCCAGTTTTTTTGGATTATTTGCGTTTTTTTGCAAATATTTTTACATAAGTAATTACTACCCTGAGTATAAATTCAATACTTTCTATACTCTATATGCTTGTAATTCACATTTGAAGCAAGTTTTTTGCCTCTGTAAAAATCGTAATAAACTGCAATTTTCAATTTCAATAAGTACCATACCAGTACAGTATCCATATGCTACCCTATTTAAATTACCTTATTATTTTTCTGAATCTTTACAACTTTTTGAGAGAGAAAGTATCATCTGAATTACCATTAAAAATTTAAAAAGTAAATCAAATTTTACAATAAAATTTTTGATAGATTTAGATAGGCAATCTATAATGTATGGTCATCATAATAAAAATTTTATATCTTAAATGATCATTTTTTCCCCCTTGTTTTCTAACTACTTTATAGTTCAAAATCAATTTATTTATTTTCAAAAACTTTGACCTGAAATTTCAAAAGTTTATGAGAATAAAATAGTCTTGAACCTTACCCTTACATTTTTATGATTCAAAATGTGATTGGGAAAACTCTCACGATTCCATTTTTAAAACCTTAAAGACCTTATATAGTATACCTATATGAATCTGAATGCACTTGATACACGGGCCAATTAAAAGATGGAATAATTCTAACCTGCTAAAATGATAAATTATGTAGATTAAAACACTATAATAACATATAATATGATGTAATGGGGCAAGATGAAAACTAATGTTAATGTGCATTTAAAACACTAAAATACTTCTAAGGAAATGTTATGAAAAAAATAGCGAAATCCTTCACACATTTTGTTCATATAAAAATTTAACTTATTAAGTGCATGCTAGACAATCTGAGTCAACAAATTTACAAGTCAGGTCAGAAAAGATTATAAAATACTTACTTATTATTATGCTTAAAATCTTTACATTTTACAAGTATGGTACTTGTAAAAATCCTATACATAATACATAAAATATAATATAATTTAATAAAAGTATTAAAAAGCAATTTCTTGTTCTTGTTTGTGTCTGTCAGTAGTACTAGTTGTTTAAAGCCCAAATTACAAATTCAAAAAAAATGTTCAAAAGTCAAAGGACATTTTATCACATTTTTTATAGTAGGTAGTTAGTAGGTACATTTGTAAAGAATTTGAGCAATATTTTTATCAAAAATACTACTAACAATAAGTAGTACTATGATGTTGAAAAAAAGACTTTTAAGGAACATGATAATTTGAAGCTACTGGTTTTTATCTTTGTGATTTATAAATGAGGAAAAAATTTAAAATTTTTTGTAATTTTGCTATTCTAAATGGACATTTTTGTTTAAAGTTTGTTTAAAGTTTGGACAATATCTAAAAATATTTAAAGTATTTTTAGTCATTATAGATTATGAGACGATAATGACATTTTTATTCAATTCGAAGCGAGGTCAAGCCTTAATATTCTATTGTGTAAATATTTATAAAAAAATTTAGATTTATTGTACAACTTGTTATTTATAAATAACTCTAGTTGAATCTATTCCTACTAGTAGGATACATTTAGAAATTTTTGTAAAAATATCTGTTTTGTCCATTTAGTCCATTAGGATTTATCAAAAATAAATCTCCATAATAGGAATAGGCTAGGTTTGAATTTTGAATGGAAAATTTCATTTCAATGATCTTGACTTTTGTCATTTAGATATTGTTATTAGATTTTTGTCCATGATCTGCCCTTCAAAATTTAAATTTCTGTAATTACCCCTATATTCCTATATGTACGAGTAAAGTCCATTAATTACAAAAAATGAACAATGTTCTTCATAAATCATTATCTCTAATGTAAAACTTTATTTTTGACAAAAATTATGAGAAATTTGCACGTAAAATTAGGCTGTTTTGAATTATAATTAGACATAAATTGTCATATTTTTACTTGTACTTGTAATACACCATACATATAAGTACTTCCTATGATATAATAACCTTCATTATAAAAATTTTCAAGCTATTTAAATCTACCCTTTGGCTTGGCCAAGTCCAAATTTTTCCTTTATTTACAAATACCTGAATTACATTCGAAATTAAATTGAATTAGATCATACTTGTAAGTATTTATAAGCCTTGATTTATGGTATTGTACAATAATTGTAAAAAATATCTCAAAATATTACTTACTATATATGTAAGAAGCTTGAATCCAACTCTAACTAGTCTGTACAATTCCCTATTTATTTATTTAGCTAATTAACCCCTAGAAAGATATATTAGTACTTTCTAATTGGGGCCAATTACAACATTATTCGAATTGTAAAAATTGAATTTTTATGCTATTAACCCACACAAATACATGAAATCCATAAAGTGATTTCAAATATTTCAAATACTTACTTATATTACTTACTTACATACTATACTTATTACTATCAGTATTACAAATATGTAGGTACTTACTAAAATTAAAAATTAAAAGTTAAAAAATTAATTTACGCATACACCTCTATATGTTTTGGTTCATATGCGATTCAGCAGAGCATTATATTTCATATTTGCTCAAGACAACTGGTTTAAATTACGTTTTTATTTCAACTATCTATTTTGGAAAAAATCCTTAATACTGATACTAGGTGCAAAAAAAAGTCCAAAACTGTCTAATACTTGTTTATGTAATTTTTCAAATTAAAACAACAATATGCAGATAATTTGTCAAATCATTATATTCATCGTATTCTCTAATTTGATATTTTAATATGTATGTGCGTACTACTGGATTCCCAATTTTTTCAAAAAAATTGTCAAGATCTTAACATTAGTTAGCTCTTGCTCTAAATGCTTTAAATTCAGAATCAATGCTAGTTTTAGTGATTTTTATCTAAATTTAAAAAATGCAAAAAATTGAGATTTTTTAATACTTCGGCTTGATTAGTGCCTTATAATAAGGCATTAGTATAAAAAACGAATATGCAAAACCTGTCTGTTCCGCTTTTTTGGTCAAAATCAGTGTGTAAAAGGCTAGTCATAAAAAAGCTGCATAATAGTTAGGTATTTTACACTCATTCATACTATTCTATCTTACTACTCTCCTATAGATATTTAGTGCAAAAAATGTTTTTTTTCCTGAACACACAAAAGTTGGCCTAGACTCGGCCAGGCCCCTGAGATAATACCTTAGTACATTAACTAATATAATGATGAAATATTAAATTCAGAAAGCGTTACTAAAAATTTTATGATATATTTAAACTTCCTTTTATTTAACTCCACTTAAATTACTTAAATCTTATGCATTTACTCCTTTTATACGGAGATTAGATTCGAGATTGAAAGTACCTATAAGAATATATACTCATATAGTGCCCTATACTTTGTAAATTTTGAGTAATTCGAATAATAAGTGATTATTCATTTTATAAATTAGTTTTAAAAGCACCTACTTACAAGTAGGTATGAGAGGTTGAAAGGGTGTGAGCTTGACTTTACAATAAAAATTGGATTTGCTCTAGGCAAAAGTCTCAAACTTGTCTCAGAAATAGAAAAAAAAAATATTTATTTGCATAATAACAAGTGTTCAGCAGATTCAGATCAAGTCAACTACCAAGGTATATCATTATCAGTTTCAAAATCAGATCAATTTTTTTAAATCTTTTGTTTGTCTCTGTAATATGATAATACGAGTTTGTCTCTCGTATGTGTCGTAGTAGCTATCAGTAGTTATTGTTTACATTATTATTTATTTTTTGTTTTTTATTGAAAATATTAGGCATTTTTACCCCAAGTATTAGATAGGTTGTGAATCTTGTGTTTATTTTGATTTTTTTTTTGCAATTTTTCTACAACGAAATAGATTTGCATAGTACCCTACCTTACCTATCTAAGATAGGCTATCTTTATGTTTATGTTTTGTTTTATTTTGTATCAAACCAGGAAGATTGTAGTGTCGTAAAATACCCCAATTTTAGTGCAAAAATTTTAAAGTTTAAAGTTTGTTTAGATTAGATTTCACACTTATCTTACGAGATTTTACAAAAAAAAACTTGAAAGTTTAGTAAATTAAAGTAAAAAAAATAGTTTGAAGACAATCAAGGCATTGATTGCGAGTTCAAAATCAAAATGGTTTATGTATGGAACTTGCCTCAAATCCCCAACTTACCATCTATACAAATACATCAGATTAAAATGTAAGTCATATACATAATACCTACATACATAATTTAATAGTAAAGTGATAAAGAAAAATAAACAATCCTATTATAAATAGATTTACACCATAAAAATCCTATCAAGTTATAAGTTAAAAGTATCAGATTAGATAATAGACATCATAGTATCAGTAGGGTACAAACTATAATAAACACAAAATTGAAGTTCAAAGTTCAAGGAATATTTATGAGAAAAATGCATTTCTATTATTTATAGTACCTTACTACTACTGAATACTGATACTTCAAGAAATTCATTTATCTCTTGAAAGTTTTTAATCTCTTTTTTTCTAGTAAAAATGGAGTATAAAAACTCTAATCATTATAAATTATAATAGTATTGATATAATTTTCACTGTAATAATTTGAAGATTTTTGAGAAGGAAAAAACACGCCAACTGGTCATATATCATTAGAGTCTCATATAGATTTTATGTTGGCATTTCATATTTTTATTGGATAGAAAGCTACAATTGTAAGTAGTAGCTGTAGCAGTAGTAGTAGTACTGTAGAGACAAGAATTATGTCTGTTTAATTGTAAAATACATAACAAGTTCGTAAAATACTACATTCCAAATGACTTCCTATTTTGTAGGGTACGTAGGGTAGGGTACAACTATTCTTACCATTAATAAATATCATTTCATTTCGTTTCATTGCAAAGCATTTCATTCAATTTAGAGAATTACTTATAAAATATATTATTATTGTGTGTGATAAGTTGTAAGGAACTTGGGGCTAGAAGCTCAAGCTAGAATTTTTTGAAAAAAATGGAATGATAAAATGCTTTTATACACTAATTTAATTACTATATACGAGTACTAGGTCTATAAGACAATTCTTCATTTTATCTATACAGTAAAATTTCTCTATAAAAGAATCACAGATAAATTCAAAAACGACCAATATAGCAAAATTCTCAGAAATCTATTAATCTCCAAGATAGATCTAGATACTTATATTTTTTTATTTGACTTGATAGTATAACAAAAATTTCGCTAAAATATTTATGTCTATAGCATTAGATTAGGTTCCAATTTCATAAATGGTCCTAATTGGAACATTTAGAATTTAGACTGAAAATCTTTCAAAGGATATCTTCGGCTTTCAGGCCTTTGCATGTTAAACCTCATATAAAGGTCAGAAAGCTCATTATAACCCGAAGATATCCTTTACATTTACTTGACCCAAATCGACCTGATATTAATCAAAATTTCATCAAACTTTCGTAAAGAAGTTATAGAATTTCATATACAGAATAGCCTAGCCTAGCATATGTGTTAGGCTATAGGCTCTTGATAACTTGATAGAGATATTTGACTGTATTTTTTAGGGATCTTGTCTGTGAGGGGTTAATCGAACCGACATTTCATTTGAGTTCAATAAAATTAAAGTAGGTATTTTAAATTTTTTCAACTCTTATTGAGTTCCTTGAGGCTCAAGCCAAAGAATCACGATAGTTAAATTAATAGTATTTCACTTCTTGGTAAACCAAAATTACCCTTAACAAGACAATGCATTAAATGCAATTTACACACTACACATTGTAATTGAAACTTGTTTTGATTTTCGAAAGAAATGCATTGTCAAATTCAAAGCACACTTAAAATAACAAGGAAATGCTACTTATCTATTATATGTACGAAGTAATTCAATGCTTCAATTACTTTATTGACTTTTTGACATAGTGTCACATTTTGTCAATTTCTGACATTTCAACAAATATTCGGGTATGAGTAGTACTAGTACATATATCTTGTCCAATTAAATTAAAATCCAAGCTACAAACTACTATGATTCTTTAATTTAAACCTGACTAATTGCAAACGATTCAAAAGTTTTTTTAAAAATTTTCTGGTTTAAAATTGCATTTGAATGATTGTAGTTTGTAAAAGTAGTAATACTGTCTGAGTCTGAACTGTCTGATGTATATATAGTATGTACTGATAGATACCTATATCTAGGTATGTAATTGAAATGATTACAAGTTTTGTCCAAGATTTTGTATGATCTAAGAGCCAAAAAAGAAGCTGACATGCTCTAATGAGTAGACTCGGCCTAGTTGCATTAAATTTCATTATTTTATTTATGATTACTCGTATTACCACATTTCATAAAAGATTGTACAAAAAGATAAAATTTTATACTCATTTTACTTAAGATGTAAAGATTTAACTAAGGTTCTTGAACATACGAGTATAAGTAATTTGATCACTTTACGAATCTACTGTGTAAACTTGTTATACTGATACTTGTACCTTACTATGTAATTGTAGTGCAAAAATACATCAAAAAATATTTTAAATCAAAGTCTTTTCTTTGAGTTTGATACTAGGTACTATTAGGTAGTATGATATAAAAACATCTGAAATGAATTTAAATGCCAAGTTGTAAAGGCCTACTGAAATAACTAGATGTTTGTCACAGTTAACCAGACTTGAGCAAAACATGACATAGTTTAAAATCAAGTTTATTTTATACCATAGACTCTAGGTTAAATTTTAGCATTGAACAATGTACCTACTATACATTGTAAATAAAAACAAAAAACAAAACAGAGATTTAAAAAATGTCTTTATAAGATATGTAAACTTATAGATTGATTTGGTCCAAGTTATTTTTTACAATCGATAACTTACAAATGCATGTCAAAATTGATCTACAAAGTTTAAGGAGCACAGTTTTAAACTCGATTTTATGACCATAAAGTGCATCCACTAGTCAATTATGTGTAACCTGTTGTTAAGTTGGTTAAAAAATTACCATACTTATCAGATATGGTAATTATTCATTCGATTAGTCTAAAAGTTTTAAGTGTTTAAATTCCCAAAAGTTCTTAAAAATCATCACAGTTTAAAGGTTAAGGTTATGAGAGATAAAGTTCAGACATTTGAGCAATTCTCATTTAAAATTCGAAAATTTGGATTAAAAGTAAGTTGTTGTTGATGTAATATAATTATCGTTAAAATTTAAATCGTGGGAATAATCAAGTAGGTAGCCTAATACTGTACTCGTAATATGTACAAATGCAAAAAACTTTTAGATATGATAAGATCATACTGTACAGAGTACAGACAAGGAAAGAAACATTGTCCTAAACAAGATTTTCTTATAAAATTAGGCCTATTTTTTAAAGTTTACATTTTGGCTAGACTTTTGAAAAACCAGAATACATACATATATTTAAGTAAGTCAAATGTCGAGACTTGTACATTACTCTACATAGTCAAATTCTCAAAATTTCAAGACCAATTACCACTACCTATATTTTGGTACATATTTGCATTTAAATATCCGAAAGTTTTGGCTGATATTTTGGCTCTAATTTAAATTTTACTGACAACAACAACAAAACCATATGGGACCAGGCCATAAGTATTTCACTTAAACTATATACATACATATAATATATTCATACACTGATAGGGACTTGTTAAGTTGACCAAATATTTAACTTTTGAAAAGTAATGAAGTGTCTAATTTGCATTTATTAAGTATCTAGCTGTTCATTTTCCAAGTTTCTCTCAAAGTTTTTACAGGATCCAGTAGGGTACTAATAATATTTTGCTGTATTTGAGAAGTATAAAATTTACAAATTCTTACAAAAATAAGACCTAGCCTAATACCTACTGCAGATATACTAGTACTAGGTATCAGAAATATAAATATTTACACACTACAGACACTTTCAAAGATTTATGCTTTTCATATTCAAAATTCAAATTAAATTTTGAGTCTTTTTGCTCAGATCTGAGCAGATCTGATCTTTTTTTACGGCCTGTAATAACTAGATACTAAATCTAGTAATAAGAAAATAAAAATAAGCTTATTATATGACACAACACTCGACATTTTATTGCTATTTAAATGACTATAAATCGTAAAATATTTGGATTTTTGAACTCCAATACCAAATACCAGTATCTACATCTATTTCAAAAATGTTCAAAGTGTCCTACTAATTGATGATCAAACTGACTAATCATAAAAATACTATAATGGATTTTCTTAAATGTTAACCTCATAAAACTGATATAATTTAATTGATTAAAATTTGAAAAATTCGAGCTTTTCTGTCAACAAAATCGATTTGAAAATATGCCAATCATTTCCTTTATAATAAATTAAATATATACATTATAGATACTACAAAGTTTAAACTGGGTCATAAAATTTGTAAACTGATATTTAATAGTTTAACTAGGTGATAATTTATCGTTTTCGAGCATTTAAAAAAAGGCAAAAGGGTCAATAAAACCATTATTACCCACTTAATTTATATTTTTTATTGATTACTAATTTGAGTAATTTATTGCTATTTTACCAGTTCAGCTGAACACTAGTTAAATATAAAAGTAAAGGTCATTCCAGGACCTTATCCTAGTTTCTCATTTGAAAATAGAGATTTCGATGAAAGAGACAAAAATAAAAAGTAAATTATCATCATATGTTTTTATGCAGCCATGCATCACACACAAGTCATGATAAAATTATTATTTATTAGTATGAAGGGTAAAAGTGTCATACTAAATATCTTGTAGTAGGTACTACTACTACTAGTACTATTACATAGTAGGTCTTACCTTGTCATCTTTTTTTTTAAAGATTTAAACCTTTGGCTCAACCTCATATTTCTATTAATAGATATTTACGCTAATTGTAACCATCTTTTTTCTTAAAGAAAATAATTTTAAATTCAGAATTTTGTGAGCACAATTTCCATAACCTTCTACCTAACCTACCATTGCCATTGCATTAGGCTCACTTCCCCTCATTTTAAACTTATCTTTGAAAAAATAGTTTTATTCAAAAAGCCCAAATTCATATTCTTTTGCATGTATGATTTATTTTTCAATAAGTATTACGACAAATTGAATGAAATCAGAAAATAAGAACCTTTTTTATGGTTTTATCCATAGGTAATCAGCCCTCGAATCGCTTTCAGCTCTGAAATTCTGAATTCTAGATAATCAGATGGAAATCCATCATTTCAAACCCAAAACAGAGATTCGAATTTCAGACTTTTTTCTAAATTTTTACCTAAAAAGGTATCAGATTAGGTGTCTCCAGGTTATAAGACAGAAACTTTAGATAAGATTGACCTATAGGTACAAAAGTTTCTAGAAAAAATACAGAAGAAAGGTAAATACCTGACTAAAAATCAAATCCCGACCTAAAACAGTATTTTATCGCACTGCTCAAATCAAAATTTCATTCTTTTTACAAAGAAATTACTTGAAAGAAATTGTTTTTGGATGAAAGGTTTCCCTCAACTCAAAAGCATACATAGCATAGGTATGTATTCTTCTATCATTACTTTAAGTAATTTGCTGAATTTGAATGCATAATATATGGTACATACTATGTAGATAAATTTAATTATATGCTAAATAAACGGGCTCATTGGGTTGTGAAAAAATTTCTCAAAGACTTTGTGAATAAAAGTATGGAAATGGAAAAAAAGAAAAAAAAAGAAAGAAAAGAAATGATCCTCTCTGTCTGTACTCTCTGTTCTGTACATATGCTTCTATGGGTTTATAATGAATACTAATACTAATTTCTTGAATTGATTACTCAAGTGAAAAAAAAAGTCTCTCAGATTTAAAAAAGTGTAAAAGAATTTTGAGATTATAATTATTAGAGATCGCTAATTGGAGGAATGTAGACTTTCCTTACCTGTCCATATAAGATATTTGGTTAAAAAATATTTAAATATTGGGCATTTAAGACAGTACATACTATGTACTACTAAAAGGATTTATTAAAAAGTATATACCAAAGTACTTTAAAGATACTAGCTCATTTTTTCCTTTGAGGAAATCTACTGAACCGAAAATTAAATTGTTATTTCATACTTGCACACACTACCACTTATTATATAATCATTTAAATGCATCTCATACTCATACTAGTCCTCTCTGCTATAACTCATTCATACTACAGATACAAAGATTATAAATATATGTAGGGTACTTGTAGGTACAACACTTTGTACTGGGCTATTTATAAGTATCTTGGTATGTTTTATTGTGTTAGTGCTGTTTTGTTTTCCTAAAAGTAGAAAAGTCAGGCCAAGTTAGCAAATTAAAGATCTGCAAAATTGGAATTTTGGTAACTCTGTCTTGTCTTAAGAACTGAGGAATTTCAAGTATCTACCTATTTTATGAATTTTTAATTTCTAATAGATTTTTTAAATATTGCTAAAGTATTCTAATATTGAATGATATATTGATAGGTAGGTATTTACTTTACTGTCTTTTGACACTTTGGTCTTGAGCCCAGTATCTAGATGCTTTTGTAAAAAAAATCTAAGTCAAGTTCTGAAAAACCGATTTGCTTAAGTATTACTAGATACTACTAGTTTAATAGTAGAATCTAATATTTAGATAGTACGTAATAGATAATATGAATCTTTTTTCTTCAAAGAACCGAAGCAAAGCAAAGCAATTTACTTACCCTTAAGATTTTGCATGTGTGAGAAACTTATGGCGGGTAGACTGCCGGATTTTTCGGATAAAAGATACTTTTCGGGTAGATCGAGTCAGTCTTGTTTTACCCACACATAAAAGCCTATTGGTCTCATCCAGTACTGATAGTAGTAGGGTACAATAATTCTAATCTAATAGACTCAATGTTGTTAAAATAATCGTAAATCATAAAATCCTCAACTTTATTTTCTTATATCTCAAATATTTTTAGAGATATTTTGGTTTATTTTCTTACTAATATTTTTGAGGGTTTTAGTTTTAAATAATGTGATTCTCAAATATACTACGAATACACTAGACAAGTTACTACAACGTAGATTAATCTTGAAAGAGAAATAATTGCAAGTTCAATTTCAACTTCTGAGAACCTATAAATTTGTAAGGAAATGTTCTTTTGTTAATAAATAGTTGATTTGATTATCTAATTGATTTAAAAGGTCATATCAATTTAAGAAGTTCTTTTTGATCCGCAGTATCTCATCTAAATCTTTATGATTACAAATAGTCAAATATGAAAGAAACACGAGTTTCAGTTCAAATCTTGACTCTCAAGATGTGTACACATTGAACTGTGTAAATCTATAATCATTAAGATAAAAATAAAATAACATGATATCTTGAACCTAAAAACATCTTTGTTTTAATAATAAAAATGTATCCAAGTTCAAAATTCAATTCTAAAGTGTTTTTAGAAGACCAGTGTGAGTATCCCCTGCCTTTATTCTTGTACACTTAAGGCATCTTTTTGACAAGTTTTAGCTGAGAAAAGTGCTTCAAAAAATAAAATAAAAAAATTAGGAAAATGCAGCCGACTAGCAATGTTAACAATGTTAATGGTGTAATTCAATCTTCGGTTCATACTAAAACCTTTAGCAGGTTAATTAATAGAGTTTGCAAAATTGTCATGATAGTTTTGTTGGAAAATTTTCTAAAATTTTTAATTTTTTCTCCAGGAATCCTCCTTGGTGGAATAGACGATCTAGAATGGAACGAAGATTATTAATTTTTGGGGGTGCTTGTTTTCTAATTTCGACAGCTCTAGTAGTTGCCCTTGTATCCTCATCGTCAAGACTTTTCTCATCATCATCCCACTCAGGTATGTCAAAAAAAACAAAAAAATTGGTTATTAATAGTCACAGTGCATGTACCTACTAGATAAAGATTTTAAATTTTAAATCACATTTATGTCAATTTTATCTGTAATAAATGTAGCTAAAATACTCAAAATGCACAATTTGAATACTCAAAATACAATTTTCATGTTATAATCGTAATGTGTCAAAATATTTAGAAAATAAATGTCTTTTTTACCCATAAAACTAAGGATCCAACAAGCTATATAGTTAATCTAGATTCTAGATTTAATATGACTCAAAACGCCCCAAATATATCGTATTCAGCTACAGATACAATCGAATTCCTGTACAAATTTCTTTAAGATACTCGTATACCTGAAATTTTTAAAATTACAAACTACGAGTACCTATCAAAAATACTTTTTGAAAATATTTCTTAAAAATTTAGTTTAGAAAATAGGTACCCACCCTACCTACCCTACGAGTATATAAAGGTATTTTCCTGCTGGGTTTTGAGAATCTTTTATAGGTACAGAAATTTGAATGCATTAAATATACGAACTAATACAGATACGAGTATTATTAACTGTACCTACCTATCTAATTTTAATTTGCCAAATTTTAAGTTGCCAAATATTTTGAATTTGTTTGCATATGTCAAGTGATTTGTAGATGTTTTTGTTAAGTGCTATGCACGTTGCACTTGGTAATTATTAGAATAAGTAGAATGACACATTTTATAAAAGTATTTAGTTTAGTTAAACATAAGTACTTAGGTACTAATCTTTTTCATTTTCAATGTCATGATTCATTCATTTCTTACAAATAGATATGATATTTAAGTTTTGTTTGTAAAAATGCATGCTAAGCACTTTGCACTTGCTTTTGATTTTAGTTCGTGCCAAATCTTCTGAATTTATGCCTTCTCCTGGTAAGTTCCACAAGAATATGATTGAGCTTTTTTTTCAACACTTTTTAACAGCAAAACCTTAAACTTGGATGGATTATACAATTTATTAGTAAAATGTTATTCATGATTTTGACATATTTTATTTTTATTTATTATCTCCAGAGGCTCTGATAAACAATGAAATTGGGTCCTCAGGTGGAAAGAATTCAAATGATCCAGGTGTATGTCTCACAAGAGGTTGTGTCCGAGCTGGTGAGTGGAAAATTTTGTAAAAAAATTCTTAATATCAAGTTATATTACATATACTATAGTACATAATCTAAGGATTTAAGTGAGTAGTTTAAGGTAGATCAGAAAAATGAAAAGTCGTGTTTAAGACTAATTTTATGCAAATAAGTAAATCGATATTCGAGAGTTAGGTAAACTCTCGTTTAATGAACACCTGAACCTGAATCCGTCCATGAGTAATTTTCTCATGAACAAAAGTGCTCATCATTTTTATTTTAATCATCAATAAATTAAAAAATCAAATCAACCCTCAATTCAATAGATATTTTTTTGAGGTAAAAAGTGCAAAACCAGATGACTGTCTGGCTTTTTACCTGAATTACCTGAAATCCTTGAAAAAAAATTATGATCTAATGAACCTAACCTGCCTTAAAATGTAAAAGTGCAAAAGACTCCCGCACAAAAAAGTGTAACTGACCGAATTAATATATTCAAAATCATAATCTTGTTTTGAGAGAAAAAGTCAAGATTATGCATCTTGTCCATCATGCAAATTTTTTTTGGGCAATTGGCCTGACAATCTCGATAAGTGTTCATCAAAAACTGAACCAACCCCCTCGATTGTTAGACTTTTGCATAAAAATTTGTTATGGATTATCTATAAGTTCATTGCCCAGAAAAAAATATTTTTTTTTGAAAAAATCGACTACGTTTTAAAGTATAGTGACTAACACTAACGAAAAATCAAGTTAAATCTGATAATCAAAATAATGCAATTTTTTTTGAAAAAAATTTCAATCGGCTCATTCAAATCATGTAATTTATCATATAAATTTTCTTAAAACGAGGATTTTTCATTAACCTAGATATTCTCATGCACAGATTATATATCTGATAAAATAATTTGAAACTTTTTTATCCTTTTTTCCTATTTTAGTTAAGATTTAAATGTAAAAATTCCAAAATTTTCTAAATTAGAAGTCACATTTGGGTTGAAATATTTGAAAAAATTTGAAAAAATTTGAAAAAATTTGAAAATATTGAAATTATTTTTTAGAAATTCTCAAATTTTCTAAATTAAAAACTGATTACTTGAAAAATTTGAAAAATTTGTAAATTTTTGGATTTTTAAAAAATTGAAGTGTCTTTAGAATTAGCTTAGAATTTGATTTCTTTCAGAATTTTGATTGATTTTTTAAAATAATTGCTAATTAATTTTGGTAATTTTCAGCTGCTGAAGTTATAGCAAATATGGATGAAACAGTAGCTCCTTGCGATAACTTTTACAAAGTATGTACAACTATTCCTCCATACATATTTATGTCTATTTACTATCAAAATATAATTTACTACCTGACTAATTATTTTTGCTTGTACAGTTTGCCTGTGGTGGATTTACAAAAAATACGATAATACCGGTAGGTACTACAAATTATTCTGTTCTATGAACTTACACGAATCATGTTTTTGATCAAATTGATCAATAATTTGCATTTCAAACTCGTCTTGAGGCGTACCCGTATTAAAATCATTATGCTTATTATTTTTGTAATTTTTTCCTAATAGGACGACAAAACACAAGTGACTACTTTTGGCCTATTAAATGATAAACTGGACGAACAAGTGCGTACAATTACCTTATCCACTATTCATTTACAATATTAAAAGTTTTCAAGATTTTAATCATTTTTTATACGTTAATGTCCTAACTAGGTGCGAATCCTCGTTGAAGAACCAGCCAAAGTAGATGAACCTAAACCATTCCAACTTATTAAAAATCTGTACCAATCGTGCATGAATAAATGTAAGTTTTTATCAAAAAAAATATCTTTCAGACCTCGGATTTAACTGGAAAATTTGAAAAAAAAACTAAATATTTTACATGCTAGGTAGATGTAGATACTTTACTTTTATGAAATATAGCTTTTTGTTTGAATTTTTTCAATTATACTTCAAGCTTTTCCAGCTTATTACAGCTGATATTTGATTTGTCTATAACACTAAAAAATTTAATTTTCTAAATATTTTCCAGTTTATAATGAAACGTACATATCCGAGGCCTGACTATTATAATTATAATGCATTTAAAGTAAACTAGACGACCAACTGTCTGCTAAAAATCTAGAGGTTTTTAAGAAAAGTTGAAACACCTGGTCTGGATGAGTAGTAGTATTTTTTAATCAATCCAGTTTTGTTAGTTTTGTAAATCATTCATTCAGCCCAGCAGACACTGCCCATATAGGTACTACAAGTAGTACTACAGAAAATACCTAAAACTTGAGAAAAATACTGGATTTTGAGTCTAATCCAGTCTGTGACATGCCAATTTTGAGGCATTTTAACTTGATTTTATTGCAAATTTAATCAAAATAATCGTTCCGAGACAAGTAACTACCTAGTAATAAATTTGAAATTAAGTGCTTTGTAATCCATGCTACTTGAACTTTTTATAGATTCAAGGATTGTGCAAAATAAAATTAGCTTAAAAATGTAAATTATTCTAATTTTTAATTATAGCTTTGATTGAGAAACGTGGACTAGCTCCTTTGCATGAAATTTTGAAAACTTTGGGTGGATGGCCGCTTTTGGACAATGAATGGAAAGAATCCGAGTTCAATTGGATCCAATCAGTTTACAAATTTAGGCATTTAGGATACTCTGTCGATTATTTTATCGACTTTTCGGTCACAACTGATGTCAAAAATTCGACCTATCGCATCATCGATGTATGAAATCATAATATTTTTTTTTCAGAAACTTGTACTAAAGTTTATTTATGCCATTTTAGATTGATCAACCTGGTAAAATACTTTGTTAATAGTGTATTAGACAATTTTAGATAAATTGTAATTTGAAATTTTTTACAATTATTTAGCCCTTGGTCTTAGCAGAGAGTATTTAATGAAGGGCTTAAATGAATCCGAAGTCCAAGCCTATCACAAATACCAGGTGAGTAATTATCCTATAAGAAATTCTGTAAACTGCAAATTGCAAAATTTCATTTATTATTTAGTTATATATCTGTAGTATAGTATACTAATACTAATACCTACTAGGGGTAACTTATAATTGAATTAAACTAGATTTATAACAACATACCTTTATTTTTGCAAGTACCCTAATACTGTACCTTACTATATATAGCTCGTTCCTACAATCTAATCATTGAAATTAAAAACATTATTTAAACCTGTAAAACAATTATTTAATGAAAATATTGTAAATATTTCCATTAAATAATAGAATTTACGAGTTCGAGTACCCTACTGAAGTTAAATGATAAAAAGGACATTGTATAGGAAGGCAGTGATTTTGGGCTCCGAGACTATAGTATAAAAGTCCCATTTCTAAAGAACCAAAAAATTGACTTTTGGGATTGTGTTTGTCATGCAAAAAATTTGATACGATCACTCACTGAAATATTTGGGGTCAAAATTCGTAATTTTTGGTTGTTTCGCGTTGAGAGACTTGAGACTGAGACGTTCCCAAAAATTTCAAAAAATAAGTATTTTCTTAAAATATGGGAAATTTTTTTCAAATTTTTTCAGATTTTGAATCCGATATATATTTTAAAGAACAAAATATTGAAAAATTTGGTAAACAGTTACTTTTGGTGTTAATTTATTTTATTTTTTTAATATATTTTTTTTTCAAAAATTGCCCTTTGACCTAAAATATCTGTGTTTGCATCAAATTTTTTTGGGCCCAAAATAAATCTACATGAACAATATCCTTTCTAAAATTCTAGGGTTATCCAATCCAAGCTGCATCTCCCAAGTTATCCATCTTAATCTGAGAATATGACTGAAATTTAGTTATCTAAATCTAAATTGATTAATTTGAAAATTTTTATAAAATTTTTATAACCAAATAGGATATTTATACATATGAAAAGTTATCAATTTGGAATATGGTAACTTGCTGCTATTTTTCAATTTCGGTTTAATTTTTAAGATAATGAAGCTCTTTTTATGATGGTTTCAACGAATTTAGTAAAGAAATAAAAGTTTTTTTGTATCTGTAGATTTATAACTCTAATAATACTAGATTATACTCGTATAGAAGCCAAATCTAGAAATATATCTACAACCTTTTAAGTACTCGTACCAGTTGTATTTGTATAGTACCAGTATATCTGATTTAACCCCAAAAAGTTGTAAAAAGTTACCTATATTTTGTATATTGCAACTCGTAAATAGTACAATTAGATAATTTAACCTGAATTTATTTTATTTTATCTGTATTTCAGATTGATCTGGCTGTTTTACTCGGAGCAGATCGAGACACAGCAGATAAGGAGATGAATGAGGCTCTTGAGTTTGAACAAAAACTTGCAAATGTAAGCCAAATACCAAACTTAATATTATTTATACCTGGCCTAATGCATTTTGGATTATGCCTTAAGACTAAAAGACTTTAGAAATAATTTTATCTTATTTTGAATAATTTTGATCAAAAGTTCTCGCTTCCAAGAGAGGAGAGGAGAAATGTCACCAAATTGTACAACCCAATGACAATAAAACAACTTACTCAAAAGTATAAAACTATCCCATGGCTTGAATATATCAATACTTTGCTACCACCTAAAGTTAAAGTAACCGATCAAGAGACAGTCATTGTCACTGTACCTGAGTACTTTACTAATTTTGAAAAACTTGTCGCAGCTACACCGAAAAGGTTACCTTTAATGCAAATTTTACCTAAAAGTTACAATAGGTATCTAATTTGATTTTAATTATTTTAGAGTTCAAGCTAATTATGTTATGTGGAGAGCAGCTGCAGCTTCAGTTTCGTAAGTTTAAAACACTTTAAATTAGGCATATTTTATAGGTAATAAAAATATATAGATAATAGGTAAATACATATTGTATCATAAATATACTGTAGTTTAAAAAATCAAAAATTTCAAGATATTTTTATTCCATTTTTTGATTTTGAGTACCCAACGAATATTTGATTTGATGCATTTATGACAATTAACGATAAGAAAATATGTTAGTAATTTAAAATTTACATTCATTTGATTTTTTACAGATATATGAATGAAGCAGCCAGAAAATTGCAACTTGATTATACAACCAAACTTACTGGAAAAGGTGAACGAGAGCCCAGATGGAAAGGTAAAAACTTAAAAAAAAATAAAAATATAATTATACCCTATATTCAAATTCTAATTTATTCAAATTTTGTTTAAAGAATGCGTTGGAGTTGTCTCAGCAAGGTAAATGCTTATTTGTATTTGTTGTAATTATCATTTCAACCTTTTTAGACTTTAATCTAGATAATCGAGTTTTACGTAATTATTAATTATACTTGTATTTTATTTTTATTAGTTTGGCCAATGCAATTGGTGCTTTGGTATGTTATACTACAAATATTGTTATTTTATGGTAAATTATTTAAATTAATTATCTAATTTTGTTTGTTTGTACTTGTAGTATGTTCGCCGACATTTTAAAGAAGAAGCTCGACATACTGCAATGGAAATGGTTGCTGATATTCGAACCGCATTTTTGGAAATCCTTGATGGTTAGTATAGTGCAGAATATGTAAAAGTATTTTTAGAAAATAGATGAATTTTTATGATAATTTGACCCTGTTATTGTAGAAATTGACTGGATGGACAGTGTGACGAGAAAACGAGCTCATGACAAAGCAGTTTCAATGGACACTCATATTGGATACCCACCAGAGTTACTCGAAGATCAGAAATTGGACGAATTATACTCTGGGGTAGGTTTTTTTTCAAAATTTTAGAAAAAGTCTAGAAATTTTGAGACAAAATCTAAAATTTGAGACAAAATCTAAACTAACCTTTTCAGCTTAAAGAATCTTGAAATATCTTGACAATTTTATGATTTCAGTTTGATTTAAAAGCTTTTTTCTAGAATTTCTAATTGCTTTTTTCAGTTGGAGATGGGAGACAACAATTATTTAGAAAATGTCTTGAATTTGACAACATTTGGAACTGATTATGCTTACAAGAAATTGAGAGAACGAGTCAATAAAACAGACTGGATCTCACATGGAAGACCTGCAATTGTCAATGCTTTCTATGCCCCACTTGAAAACTCTATTCAATTCCCTGCTGGTATTTTGCAAGGAATTTTCTTTAGCAATGACAGGTAAAAAAATGTTTTGCATTTTTAAGAAAAATTCTAAACTTCAAATTCTGCTTTTATTTTATAGACCTAGATATATGAACTACGGAGCTGTCGGTTGGGTTATCGGTCATGAAATGTAAGAAATCTTAATTTAAGTATCGTGTAATTTTATTAAAAAATTTATAATATTTAGCACTCACGGATTCGATGATCAAGGAAGACAATTTGACAAAGAAGGCAACTTGGGTAAGTACTCGTAAATTGAAATGACAATGGGAAATTGTAAGTTATTTTGTTCTTTAATTTTTAGTCGATTGGTGGGAGGCTACAACTAAAGACGCATACTTAAAAAGAACTCAATGTGTCATTTGGCAATATGGAAATTACACAGCATCAGAAGTTGACATTAAGGTAGCAAAAATCCGCAAAAATATACTTTTAAGGTCCAAATTAAAATTGTAAATGTAAATTGTAAATGGTCTTGTTTCTTTTGCAGTTGAATGGAATTAATACTCAAGGAGAAAACATTGCAGATAATGGTACTAACATTGCATAGTTTTATACCTTTGAAAATTTTAAATTACTCAAATTTTTCATTGATTTCAGGCGGTATTAAAGAAGCTTATCGAGCTTATCAAAGCTGGACAAAAGAACATGGAAAAGAAGGTACGAATTCTCAAAATAACTCAAGATCTTTTAATAATTCTTTTTGCTTTATAGGAACACTCCCAGGATTAAATTACACTAGTAATCAAATGTTCTGGATTTCTGCAGCTAATGTTTGGTGTAATAAATATAGGTGAATTTCAAAAATTTCAAAAATTGTAATTTTTATTCTAATCAATATATTATTTATCTAGACCTGAATCCCTCAAATTAAGAATTCTAACTGGTGTACACAGTCCAGGAGAATTCCGAGTTAAAGGTCCTTTTGCAAACATGAAACAATTTTCAGATGGTAATACATACCTAACTTTCTTTGATAGCTCAACTCTAACTAAATTTTTCTAATTTTTCTAAATTTTTTAATTTTAGATTTTAATTGCCCAATTGGAAAATCCGAAATGAACCCAACTAACAAGTGCTACGTATGGTAGATCCTCAAAAGTCCTAAAAAAAATCTTATTTCAAGAAATATAACCCGAGTTCTTAAAGAAAAAAAATTACAAATTATTCATTATTTTTTTGAGAAAAAGTTTATTTTGAAGTAAACGACATAATTTTCACATTGTTTGTTATAATTTTATTGATTTTTTATAAATTGTAAATGCTAAGGATGTACTATATTAATGGTACAAATTAATTACGTTATAGAGTCTCTAGTTATCTAATGATTATGATATAGAATTAATTACAATACTCCTAAGTATTCAATGACAAAGACAACCCCACTTATTCATTTATACGTCATTTATTCGCTTTATTTCTTACAAAAAATCCCTTTAAAAATACTTATTGTAATTAGATTTGAGCAAATTTATGACGACTGATTGAAAGTAGAGGTTAGGATATTTATTTATTATCTTAAAAAATGGTATTTTTACATCTCTAAATAGTAAAAATGCTATAAATTTAGTCGGTTAGTATAATTCAGCTTTGAAAAACCAGATAGAATTTTCGAATGTATACAAATTTCTTGCAAAATTTCAAGTAAAATCGGGTTTAGCAAAGCTGAAATATGGGTAAGCTAGTGTCTATATAACTTGTAGATTTTGTATGAATGATATTTTTAGTACAGTCAAGTGACTTTATAATAAAAAAAATCCCTAATTAGTTTCATGGACTTTAAATTACATAAGTAGGGTACTAAAAGTATAATAATCTAGTTTTGAAAATCATGTAAAGATTACCTACAGATAGACATATCCTGGAGAAAAAAATTGTAAATTGTAAAATGTGTAATTAGATTTGTGATTAGTTCATATAGGATATAGAGATATGGATAAGGCTCGCTTTTTAAAATTTTTAATTGTAATGTGACTTTTGTTCGAGTGTTCTATTACTATTATTAGGGTATATTCGTAGTTGTAGTTAAATATTTATATGACTAGCCCTATAACTAAAGGGTACTAATTTTATTTCAATATTTATATAATCCCCTATTACCTATGGTACTTATACTACTTGGGTAAGGATAAAAAAAGTTAAAATATTTGTCAAATTTTTTGTGCCATGCCACTCTAAAAATGTATATAAAAATTACATTCAATGCGATGCACATCACACCCAATTAACTAAATGTACTATTTTAATTAATAATTGTAATTGTACTATTACTATTACTAGTATAAAAAAGTATTTTAAAAGCAATATATTATGATCAAAATGTATAAAATTTTAAATGAAAGTTTGAAGAATTTATTAAAAAAGATTTCTTTTAAAAATACATATACAGAAAAATATGGTCCACTTAATTAGCATATGAAAAATGAAAAGTTGATCCAAATTCATAAATTAACTTGAAAAATCTGAATTACTTAACCTAATAGTATTATGCATTTTGAGTAAGTTTACGTTTCGTTGAATAATTAAGATTTTTTTTTCTATCGTCGTTAATCTTTTATAGTGTCGGTCACAATTGGCTGCTCAATTTTTTTTTACTAAAAAAATATCTTGGTATATGTAATTTACACCCTCAAGGAGAAATATTATGTTATACAATTATTTGAGACTTGCCATTTTATCTCACTTTATGCTAGGCTAGACCCACCTTTATTTTTACTATCAGTTATCGCATACCCTACAAATATAAGTAGATACTACTATAAGTACTAATATGATTAAATTATAAGGATTTAAAAGTATAGGGAATCATAAGAGCTCTTGTCAAGTACTTAGCTAAAAATGCAAATACTGATAAAAGTGAAATTTTAATAAACCAAAATTATAGATCGTTTCAGAACTCAATCTAAAGTCTGCTGGCTTTATAAGGAATTTTTTAAAATAATGTCAAAATTGCTGAAGCCAGGCCAGAAAATGATAAATTTTTTAGATTCTTTCAATTTGATTCATTCAAGATTTAAGAGTTTTATTAGATCGGTCAAAAAGTGATCTGTAATATTTCAGTATGAGTCCCCCTGAATGGTTTTCCTTCGAGTTCGAGTTAAGGACTTGACCATACTTCTCCAGGAAAAGTATAAAGATTATAAAAAGGGCTAATTCGAATACCTAATTTAGTTTTAGTTAGAAATTAGAATCAAAATTATTGTAGAAGTTAATAAGATAGGTACTACGAGAATTCGTAGAATTCGTAGAATTTTTCCAAAATCGCTTTTCATTTTTAAATTATGAAGATTTTAACACAGATGTCTTTAAATTCTTGTTTGTTAAAGAATAAAGTATTTAGGTGATATTTTATCCAAGATTATGGTCTAAAATTAATTTGAATGCGAGCTAATTATTAAATAACCAAAAAGATGTACTTGTAATGTAAATGTATTTAGAATTAGTGAAAGTGCATCTTATAAAGACTCTGTAGTATGCTTATAATATAAGTAAATATACTTATATTTACATACATACTCATTTTGCGGAAGACGATATGATCTTTAACACATTTTTTTTTCAAGATTTTGATTCAGCAAATTCTGCACCTTTAATTATATAAATTAGTCTCAAATTCAAATATACCTACAGATATGCCTTATACTAATGTAGTAGTGCAAATACTTGATAGCTAAAAGTATAGGATCATATGTGCAAGTCAACTAATCGAGATAAGGAGCATCAAAGGGAAGAATAAAAAACGAGTTTTTCATTTATTTACAAGACTTTTTTTCCAAAACATTCAATTACTTATAAGCTCAAACATAGGTACCCATCTATTAATATATAAAAAATATACTAGTAAGTACAGAGTACAGATACATTATTGTGCATAAATGCATTGGTAAAAAAAAGTATTGTATAATAGGATAAAAAAATGGCTCAGATTTCCCATATACTTATCTAGTAAATGGAGTACATGTGTTGAATTTTAACTTTCAAGATTTATTTAATTTCATTTAATTTGAGTTAGACCAGTGGTCTGCTATGGTCATACGCACCAGACTCATAATATATACAGAATATCATAATCATAATAGTATCATTTACCTACTGATATACATTTTTAAATGATCTACTTTTGACTTGAGTGTTTGTTAAAATTCTGAAAACAAAAGTTTTTCTCTTATAAATGTTCCATTAAAATGTGTTTTAAATTGACCTTACGAGTACGAGATATAAGGATTTTGGAAATATGACAAATATAAGATTAAGTTTTCAATTTGGGGTAAAAAGGTAGGTAATTTTTTCAAATTTTGGGACTGACTCTCTATAACGTCCTTCTTTAGGACATTATAAAGTGAGAAAATTTCTACTTATTTCCAGGTGTCGTTATATAGAGACTACAGATACTTTGAGATAAAAATTGAAATTTTTAGATTTTGAATCTTTTTTTTTGATATTTAATATGAATTTCTAAACCATATTCTTAAAAATTCAGGATTTTTCGACAATTATTCTAAAAAGTTCGGACAAGATATTTTACAAATTTTTAGTTTTTGAATTTTCTGTATTATAGGTACTACTAATAGTGTTTATGAATTTGGGCTAATTGTCTTCGATATTTTGACAATTTTTAGAAAAATGGGTGAAATATCAATTAGACGATTCTTTCTACTGATTGGATGCATTTTTCTTTTGTCAACGAGTATCGTTTTAACACTTGGATCTTCAAGTGCTGAGCTTTTAAAAAGTAACTTTCAATACCTACTATTATAATTTATAAATAGGCAAATTGTGTAAATTTCTGATATTTTTATCAAGGAAATTTGCTTCTAAATGCAAATAAACTATTGGGTAAACGTGAATACTTTTCCAATGATCTCTGCTTGACCAAAGCTTGCATCGACTCTGGTAAAATATTCAATTTCCTACTTAAATTACACCCAGCTATCGTACTTGTATTTATATTACATAATATGTACCATAATTATAATATAGCTACTGAAATACTGAATAATATGGATGAAAGTCAAGATCCATGTGATAATTTCTACATGTTTGCTTGTGGACAATTTATAAATAAAACTGAAATTCCAGAATCAAAAACTATCATTACTTCAGTCACAAAACTTAAAGAGAAATTGGACCAACAATTGAAAGAATTGGTTGAAAAGCCGATTGAACAAAATGAAGCTAAACCTTTTCAACTTGTGAAAAAAATCTATCAATCATGCATCGAAACTGGTATTCATAATTTGCAAAATTTTTACCTTATTTTTGAGTCCTTGGGTTCTTTATTGATAAGATATATTTTGTATTTATATCGCTTATGAATATTTTGGGGTACAGAAAAGTTGCTATTGATATACTGGTAGGTACTTATTTAAAAAATTGTTTCTTATAGACAAGATTGAAGCTAATGGATTGAATCCATTGAGAAAAATAATTGAGAAATTGGGAAATTGGCCAGTATTACAAGGCGATAAATGGTAACTAGTTTCTTTCAAAATGTTCTACCTGTATCCATTATATAGCTAAACCTATATGTAGTTATATAAAAAGTAAGTCTATTTCAAGAACTTTTTGTTATTTTAGGAATTCGCAAACCTTTTCTTGGACTGAAACTATTTATAAAATCAAGGAGATTGGTTTTTCAGTTGATTATTTGATTGATTTCTCAATAATTACTGATCTCAAACATGCTCGACGTATTGTATCAGTTAATACCCTACTCTCAACATTAAATTATTTTTATACAAATCCTAATTTATTATACCAATCTAATAGCTCGATCGTGGTGAATTAGGAATTAAACGAGAATATCTCTTAAAAGGGGTAAGAGAAAAAGAAGTTGAGGCTTATAACAAGTTCCAGGTAGGAAGATTTCGATCATAAAGTCAGCTTTTTAAATAAAAGATAATCAAGATTTTACAAATTTCAGGTCGAACTTGCAGTTAATTTGGGGGCCGATCGAGAATTTGCTTTGAAGGAAATGACTGATGTTTTAAATTTCGAAAGATCTCTTGCAAATGTATCCTAAATATATTTCTCATTTAAAAATTATCGAAATTAATCGGATTTTATATACAGTTTTCAGCAACAAATGAACAGAGGAGAAATGAAACCAATTTTTACAATCCGATGACAATCCGTGAGTTGCAAACAAGATACCCATTCATCAATTGGATTGACTATATCAACAATTTACTACCGGAAAATGTATGAAATACAGAATACTCCGTAAACCTAAAATTTTTCAAATTAAGTCTAAAATTTCATTTTAGATAAAAGTCGACGAGAATGAGTTGGTAACAGTAGCTGAACCATACTATTTGTATAAATTTGGTCAACTCATATCAACAATTGATAAAAGGTTTAGAAATATAAAAAGCACACGAACCTAACTACAGAGTACATCTTATGCTAATTAAGAGTTTTTTGAAATTTTTTGCAGGGTTATTGCAAACTATTTGATTCTGAGGGTAGTCGAAGATTCTGCAAATTACCTGGATTCTAATATGCGAAATGTTCAATTTAATTATCTATCTAGTTTGACTGGAGTTCAAAGTCAGACACCGAGATGGAAAGAATGCATAAGAGTTATAACTTCAAGGTTTTTTTTACACTTGTACTAATTAGATTTACCTATAAATTGATTACTACAGTATTTTTATTTAATTTTGAAGCTTATTAGCGAATGCTATTGGTGTTCTTTATGTGAAGAATCACTTTGATGAAGCTGCAAAAGAATCAGCTTGGGGTGAGATCAAAAAAACTGAACAGGAACCCAAAAAGATATTACGATATTTTTTTTTTTGCATTTTAGGGATCCTTTCGAATATACATTCAGTATTTCTGCATACTCTCAATGAGACAAAATGGATGGATCCAATTACAAAGTAAGCTTTTCAATTTTTTTTGTACTTTGGGCTTGAAAATATTTTACCTTCAAAAATGTGAAATACTAGTAAAAACTTAAGAATACAGATAGGTGTAAAAACTGACTCTTGAACTTTCGATCCAATAGGTCTCGAGCCTACAAAAAAGCTACCTCAATGTCAGCCGATGTTGGCTATCCTGAGGAATTACTGAATGCAACACTACTTGATAGGCTTTATAAGGGGGTAGGTTTTGAACATATACTTACGATTAGTGTATTTATTGAAATCTGTAAAAATTAAGTATCTACACATTAATATGATTTCTAGCTCGAATTTGAAAAAGACAGTTACCTCGAAAACATTTTAGAACTTTTGAAAATTATGACGAGATATTCCTTTGTTTCATTGAGACAGCAGTTTAACGAGAGGTAAATTTTGAAATCTTTGTAAACAATTTCTAATTTTGAATAAAATTTAGTTTAGCATGGGTCACAGTAGGAAGACCGGCTCAAATCAACGCCTATTATGATAGACTTGGAAATTCTATGAGTAACCTAAACCTACCTAAATATGCTAAATTTTATTTGAGAATTTGAAATTTTTCAGACTTTCCAGCTGGTATACTTCAAGGAAATCTATTCGACCCCAAAAGACCAATGTGTATAGTTGCAATTTATTTATAAATTATAATTGTATACAATTAAGTATATCTTATGTATTTTTAATTTTCAGACCTAAATTATGGAAGTTTAGGATGGGTATTTTACATTCTATTTTAGATTTTATACAAAGTGAAATATACGTACTGATAGATAGTTTAAAACCTTTAAATTTAAAGGTATGTGGACATGAGATTTCCCATGCATTTGATGATCGGGTATGTATTTTTGTCCTTGAATTTTTTTTAAGTATTTTTATTTCTTTGGCTAATTCAAGGGTCGACAATTTGATGGGGAAGGAAATCTTAATAACTGGTAAGAATTTTAACATACATGCTCCTACAAATTGTACCTACTTAATATCTGTATAATAATTATGGTACTAAAAGTAAGTAAATTTTACTAAAAATTAATTTTTCAATTAGGTGGCAAGAGTCAACAGAAGTTGCATTTTTGGGTAATTTATTAACGGCAGCATAGCATATTATACCCTTTCCACTTTTCAACTCTTACGAATAATAATTCGTAGTACCTTACTTTAAGATGGGGGATACATTTAGAAATATTAATCTCCAATCCTAAGATTTAAAAAAATTATTTTGATTTCATAAGCTTGGAGTTTTTGTTTAAGATTATTTCAAGTATCTTACCTGAATTCTTTCAAAATAAAGAAATGTAGGGTACTACAAAAAAATATGTCATATTTTTAATTTTTAATTTAGAGAAAGCAGACTGTATCGTCAAACAATATTCGGAATATTCTATAGAAGGATCAAATATTCATGTAAAATAGTATAAAATACTGCTATACTTAATTGCATTCAACAAAATGAGTAATATTTTTTGAATTTGAGAACAGTTAAATGGATTTAACACTCAAGGAGAAAACATTGCAGATATAGGTAGATTTTAAGATTTTATAAGCACTTTTAAAGGCACAAAATTTTTCAAAAAAAAAAATATTTCAAGGGGGTATTAAAGAAGCCTATAAAGCCTACCAGCTATTTGCTCAACAAAATGGAGCTGAAAAAGTACCTATCAAAAAATCAATTACCAAATTATTTCTAATCAAAATTTATCATAGAGATTACCTCAACTAAAATATACCCAAAATCAATTATTCTGGGTCTCTGCTGCTAATGTGTATTGTAATAAAATTAGACCAGAAGCTTATGAACAAGAAGTTTTACTAGGATCTCATTCATTAGGTAAAATGGCTTTAAATTTAAAAATTCTATTTTTATCATTTTTTTTTACTATTTTCTAGGAGAGTTTAGAGTAATAGGTAAATCAATTCTTAAAATACCTAACCTAAGCATTTAAATACAATAAAATTATTTTTATAGGATCTTTTTCAAACATGAATGAATTTTCCAGCGATTTCAATTGCAAACTTGGAAGTAAAATGAATCCAATTCATAAATGTACAGTCTGGTAAACAGTACATTTTTACATTCATTTTTAAACTATAAGTGCACAAAAATCAAAAATTGTGATCACTTTATATTTACCTTATCCTATACCAAAGAAAAATTATTGCGTAACACTAATCAGTTAGGTATTATTGTATATTTATACTCATCTTATATTAGTATTTTAGAATTAATAACTTGACTGTACTTCTCTAAGCATTTATTAGAATATAGAAATAAATATTTAAAATCTAAACCTTACATTATACTTACGAGGGCAAGTTTTAGCCTGTTTATTTTAGATTTTTAAAATTTTGCGATTAATCGGCCAGTTTCATCCTAAAACTA
>JAQIXA010000748.1:0-35181 GCA_034699045.1 Nanhermannia cf. coronata Gr-Ori-00579
CTGGGAGAGAGTCGAAATCCAAGGCGAATTCCTCCTCATGCCGCTCAAGCCTCCTTATTGGGCCCATTGCAGACTCTACTTCGTATATACTAGTATGTATTGAGAAAACCTCCCACGAGATATCAAGTTTTCTCGAAATTAATTATATTTATCAAATACACATACTTTTAGAAGTATAGCCTATTTCCTTAAAATAAGGACTTTGGATTTAGAAATGTTTTGACTCAAATGTCTAATCTTAAAATAAATCCATTTTAATTGCATTCTACCATTAATACAAGTACACATACCTACATACTACAGATTACTCCGTAGAAGTGGGTACCATACTTCTAGTCTAAATAAACAAAAATAATTGGAAATGCTTCAAGTATCACAATTATTTGTAAAAATAGACCAAAAAGATTTGCAATTATAAGAAGTAAATCTCCCAGTCATATTATTCAAATTGAATTTTAATTCATCATAAAAGTTTCAACTAGTAATATCTCCAAGAAAGTAGTTTCAACTAGTATTACTATGTATTAGTAAAGGTAAGGATGATAAGTAAATGAAATTCTTGGTATACCAAAAGCCCATTTGTGAGTTTTGAGAAAGCAAAACAAGTTTTTGAGAAAGTCAAACTATTTCAATAAGTTAAACTTTTTCAACTTTTGCTGTCCTTTGAATTTTGAATTGCGAATTCTCATTTAATTCTCAATTCCCAACGAATTTCTCATTATATTCAAATGTACAGATGAACTGCGATTTTTATTCAAAAATTCACTGCCATTCTATTCTCAAGATAGTCATGTAAGCAAATACCTACTTGAAATTTGACAAAGTGTAAAGACTTTAATGAAAACTGACCCAATTTAATGTAAATCGAATATGCAATTTTGAACATTCTTGAAAACAAAATTCTGAACAAATTTTAGAAAATTTTCAAAAATTTCAATAATAATCATTAAAATTAATGAGAAATAATAGATCAAAATATGACCTAGTTTCGAATTTTACAATATTAAGGTCAAATTATCAAAATTTTGCCAAAATGTCTAAAATATTTAAGATAAAAGTGGTATTCTACTTAGGTATTTCCAGATTCTGGGTATTTATGTACCAAAGCTAGAAATTATAATAGTCAGATTAGGCACATTTTTGAATTTTTTTTCAAAATTGGGCTCAAAATGTTGGTTTATTCAATTTCCAAAATAATTCAGCTTTTTCTCAAATTACGTATCAAGATTCTGCTGAATTGAATCGGCTTTTTTCTTATAAGCCCCAAAAAGTCTTAAAAACCTGACTTAAATGGAGAAGTATTGTAAACTTTTACTGTTTTATTTTATTGATGCTTTTGAGTTTTACCAAAGTTGTAGTATATTTTTCCATAAGGTATAGGGCATAAAAATCTCGATTTTTTTAACAAACGCATTAACAGGGCAATCTACTTACACTACCTATATTGTAGTAAAATACTTGTCTATAAAATAGATACTATAAGTATGAACAAGTACTACTGGAAGGTATAATAAGAACGACCCAAATATTTTGATATATTTAAAAGGATTGGATAAAGCTGAATTTCAAATGAGCCAAGAAAATTTTTACCAGAATAAGGCAGTTTCCTATTAATGTAAAATAGCAAAAATAAAAATAAGAAATATATTCTACTTTGTCCCAGATAGATAGATATGTACCCTACATAAGTAAAGTAGGTAAAGTCGTTTAGAACTACAAAATATAATTTAAATTAAATATGATAAAATATCATTGGATATCAGATTTTATTTGAAATTTAAAATAGATTTTGATTCCAAAATCCATATAAGATTTGGTTTGTAAATACCATACAAGTGTACTTTTGATATTTATGGCAAAATAGGGAAGGGATAAAAAGATCGAAGGATCAATAATATGTATCAAGAATAGATCAATATGAGATTGCATTTACTTTTTTTTAGGCTAACTTTTGGCATTACTTGACTTTCAAATTCTGAAAATAGAACTGACTAAATACACAAGTAAGGTCATATTTATGTCAAAAAAAGTCTCAAAAATTCTCAAAAGCTTGATATTTCAAGTACTTATTTCTTTATATTTTATAAATTCCAAATTCCAGCATAAAATATCACAAATTTTCGACAAAACTTGCAATATTTAGCTCAAAAAGATTTCTTTTTATGCTAATTATGCTAGAATTATGCTAGAAAAATCTTATAGATTCTTCAATATAAAGTCAATAAAGATTAAGATTTTGAAATTTACTAACTTGTATCATAAATTCGACCATTTATTGACCTAAACTTTCCTTTTTAGGTTCAAAATCCGGCAAAATTTTAACTATTTATAGATTTTAGAAACTTTTTGAAAAGTCTAAACCTTTACTTGTAAGTAAATTGAATGACTTCCAGTTTTCTTTTCTCATTTTTTTTTGAATTTTGGTTTTGTAAAGATGGATAAAAAGTCTCAAGAAATCTCAGTCTCAAATCTCTGGACTTTTAGAATGAGATTTGAATCCAGATTTAAAGCCAGAAAGTCAGTCAGTCTAAATTTAAAGTCTAGATTTCGAATTACGAATCCAACTGTACTGTATAGGTTGGTATAGAGTACTTGAGATGCTTATTATTATTACTATTATTATTATTAAACATAATCCTCAAGAGCTGCTACTACTGGAATAAATTCGAAAATATTCAAATTGCTTTGTGCTCCAGCTTAGAAGTTAGACCCCCAAATTATACTCCAACTATTCTGAGCTAGTTCCAATTTATTTTTTCTAACCCTCAAGTACCTACTATACTAGTACTATAGAGTACTATGATCCTTATGTGTCTAGTAATATTATTAAAATCACTAGAGGCTTATACTTGTACTTATAAATCTTTTTTACCCCCAACATAAGATGTACAAAAACCGTGGTTTCTTTTCCAAAACCAAATTTCCAATAACTTAAGATTTCTCATTCATACATGTATAAATACATACATACATATTATGTATGTAATATATCTATTTGAATAAAAGGTCAGAGTTTAATCAAGATATATTTTCTACTCAAAACTGACTTTGTGAGGAAAAAACCCCAATTTAAATTCGACTATAAAATTGCAAATACTTGACGCATTTTTGCATATCAAAGTCCATAAGGTTTCTACTCATATATATGGTACATTGAGATTCCTTAAATTTGTTAAATTTTGTCTGATTTGATTAAAAAATTATATGAAAAATGCATGAGCCCTTTCTTAAACTGGTATTGAAGTATGTAAAGTACACACATGTGAGATTTGTACAAGATAAATTGAACCTTAGAAAAATGAAAAAGCCAGAGATAAGAAGGCAAAAAAAGTAAATTTTGTAGAATGGGACATTTATTCAAAAGATTTTTTTCATACTATCTGTATACTATAGGTCTCAGCAAAAAATCTTGATTTAAATTCTCGGGTCTTTGATCCAAGAATTGTGCTCTGTCTTACTTTTTTCTGTATATTTATACCTTGGCACTTTTTTTATCTTGTGCAATTTTGAAATGTCATGCTGAGTTTTTATTCTAAAAACTAAAGCTTTTCACCCTCAAGTTTCTGCTTTTTCCTTTTTTTCAAATTTTTACACATTTTTACACATTTTACAACATATCCTTAGAATATTTACAAAATTTCGACTTTTTACACTCTCTACAAGTTGAAATAAAATAAACTCAAAATTCGAAATTTTATGCCAATTTCAGGCTTCTACGGAGTACAATAGATTGGAATGAATTGTTTTAAAATGTTCTCAAAATACTAGAATCAAGAAACCATTTAAAGGGTAGGGTACTAAATATTTTCTTTTTTTTAGGATTTTTACTGATTTTACTCTAAACCTTTTAAACTTGGTCAATAACAGCTTATAATTTCAGAAGTTTTTTCAATTTTAGTTGAAATTTAAGTCATTTTTTAGGATTTTACGAGCATTTTCAGACCTCTAGATCAATCAGATTCTCTTGAAAAACTACACCAGTTACTAACATTACGGAGTACTAATCATTTATTTAAATTGTTTTCGAATTTTGACACATTTTACAACCAAATTTGATCAAAAATGCCTAAGAATTTTGCTAATTTTGAACTTTTTTTAGAATATAATTTGAAGATGATTCATACGTTGATGATTCCATTAACATTCTATAGACTTCTAGATCGAAAAATGTTGCTTTTAAAGTCTTAAGCAAGATCTTACACTTTTTTCATAAAAATAACAAAAGTTTCTAAAACCATTTTGTAAAAAGTATAAAAAAAATTAGAAAAAAGTGCTCTGGACTTTGAAGGTGAGGGTTTTTTTAAGATCTTGACTTTGATTTGAACTTGACTATGTTTAAAAATTCATACTTTGTGGACATACTACTTATACTGATCCAAGTGTTGTTTTTTTACTGCAATGTAAACAAGCCTAGTTTTCCAAACCTGCGTGACTAGAGAGACTTGAATTTTTTTCCACCAAAGTCTATACTTTTTTTATAATAATATGAATTATGGATTTATACACTAATCGTAATAAGGCATTATTATACTATCTATAATATTATGTACAAATCTGATCAAAAAACACCCATTTTTATACAATTTTATAGACTGTGACCTGATTATAAAGCTTTAAATCCTACGTATTTAATCCATATTTACATTTTCAATTTTCAAGTTTTTAATTTGAAATATGAAACTATACTATTAGAATCTTCAGGTAGGGTATTGAGAAATTTAATAAGGCTGAAAAAAGTTGTACTATCGACTTGACAAGATTCTTTTTTTAATGGAAATCCTGTAGGAGTATAATCTGTTAGGTCTGTTCATTTTAAAGTAAAATAAATCTCTACTTTTCCAAGTCACATTTTAAGTACCATTAGACTCTTGTACTATGTATTACTATAATAGTGTAGTCAGGTTATTTCTCAGAATTAGAATCGATGAGGTTTAAAAAAGTTTAACTTGGAAAAAGGACTTTTTTTTCTGAAAAAAGTCTGAGACTTTTTATACTTTTATAAGGTAAGAGATAATCTGTCAGAAAACTCGAGTATATTTTGTACAATTTCTTGTGAATCCCAAAAGTATCTAAAAAGTCTTGAGAAGTCTCTATGTATTCTGCAAGTCCTTTCAATTTTACAAAACTATTAAAGATACACAAAGTATCTATGTACCTATAGTATATACGAGTTTGGATATAATAAAAATGAACATTTTTATACATTTTTTGTGTCCTTTATAAAATCCTATGTGAAATTCTCACCTTATCAAATTTTCAAGAGGATTCAACAGGAGAAAAGTTTACACTTTTTTAGACATATGTAATAGTAATAGTAGGTACTATACTTATACGAGTAGATGTAGGTACTTGAGTATAAAAATAAATCCTTAAATTATATATTACTTTCGAGCAATATATTTTAATCTACCATTATTTTAGTATTCCAGTATTTCAGTATGTAATGTAGGGTCAATAGTACTAGTACTAATACTGCTAAGTACATAGCACTTGCATGTTGTAAAAATAATGTCTAGAAATTCCGAATAAATAACTCGAGTGTGTAATACCTACCTTATAATGATTTCGGATATAAATGACATGGCAAAAACCATTAAATCCAAACCTAACTCTGATTCATTTTACGTATAAAAATGCATATTGTCAAAAGCTTACTAAAAGTCGTAAAAATATCAACCTAACTTTTTAAAAATTAAAAAAAAATTGGCCAAAAGATTTCCTGAAATTATCCAGCAAGATAGATCTAGCAAGATCTAGCAAGGAAGGTACAATATTTGCAACAATTTATATTTTTAAAAGCTGAATAATTATTAGCTATTTACTTCGGTTTTTATTGAAATTAATCTACATGTCCTATATTGAAGATGAAATATTTTGCTTTTTGAGCATATTTTGCAAAATTTTGAGCTTTTTTAGGCATATTTTGGGCATATTTAAGACCTTAACATGCAATTTCTGTATATTTAATGTCGTAGTTTTTGCTATTTTTCATGGACAATTTGGCATTTGATAAAATGACTAGAGTTTAAGTATGTATATTAATAGTATGTGTGTTACATGGTAGATTGCAAAATTATTGCTTTTAATTCGCAAAATAATTTACAATTTAATTGGTTAGATTGGCACACAGGCAAATGAGGTCGAGTCTGATAAAATAAAAAAAGGAACAAAAGTACCAGTACTATAATACTACAGTAGTAGGTAAGTACTAGACTAGTATGATATTATAGGCTTTTTTTAAATGTCATTTAATTTTATCGCCGTCGCTTTCGACTGATCACAAAAGTTCGTGTTAAAATATAAAATACAAATATAATGGTTCTTTGTAAATACCTAGTACAATACTATTCACATACATACTCGTACATAGTAATAGTATAGAGTAAAGAACAAATTACATGCTCAAATTAACTAGAAATAATGTAAAGCTCTAATTTAATGTACATACATCTATAAATAACTCGGTTTTATAATACCAGAACGAGAAGCATACGAGTTTTTCGAGAAAATTAAGGGTAATTGATTGAGTAGACTTCGACTACACATAAAGACCTAAAGTATAGGGTAAATTTTGAAAACAATTTGTTTATATTTATATTGTTATTGACTCAATGTTAAAGTACCTTACATTATACATTTTTACATAAAAAACCGAAAGAAATTGTTGACAGATTTTGCATAAGAATTTGAAAATTCCATCAAGATATGAACGTGTCGAATTGAGGGATCTCACGCGAGACCTCAAGAAATATGCAAAATATTTTTGCATGTTTTACATCGTATTTATATACATGTATTTATATGTAAATATTTTATTTAGGCTATGTACTACTATGTAGTAGTTGTTTTATTGTGCCAACTGACTTTATGATTAAATTATTTTCTCTTAAAAAGTCCTTAGGTATATGCAGTGCAAAGTAAATGGAGTGAATTTATTTTGAAATTTCAAAGGATTTAATAGAGTGTGTATTTCTAGAGAACAGATTGCCTTTCTGTAAAAGTATTATTTAAATGAACTTTTCATACATTAATATCAAAGTATATAAGGTATAGACAACTACTATACAAGTTTAAGTGCATGTACTACGAGTACGGTATGATTATGATGAGTTTAATTAAATTTTAAATTCTGTGCTTACCAATGGTTGTTAAAACCGTGGTGGCGTAATAAAAAGCTCCTGCGAATTTCCACTAAAAAATACAAAATAAGCAAATTTTACAGTTAAATTAGTCAATCTGGTGAAACCCCTCATTTCAAATGTCTAATATTATCCTGTAAAAGGATTAGGTAGGTATGTCAGTTATTTTCTAGATTAATTTGTCTTACTTTACTGAAATTTTGAAGCATCTAGCTTAAAACTGAAAAGTATGATGGTAAACTTGGTCAAAATTTCGGAAAAACCAAGCTTTGACTTGCATTTTAAATCCTAAAATCCTTAATAAATGTTATTTTTACAAAACTTTTTTTATCGAAAATTTTCAGAAATCGACTGAATTGAAAGTTGATTTCAAATTTTGACAAAAATTCTGCCTAATTCAGTCCTTGTTCAAGTTTTTAGAGCATTTTATTCACAAAATAATATTTAAATAAAATAGATTTATGACTATGACATTTTCAAAAAGAGTCTGTGGGTCAAAATTAGGAAATAATTCAATATTTTACCTGCGAATTACCAGCCTTCTGTGGAACTGATTTAAGGATCACAGTCTCCAAAATCCTGTAATCTAAAAAGGTACATAACGAAAAAATGAATCAGATTTTGCAAAAATTTGAAATTTAATTATAAATGGCTTACCCTGACTGGAGACATTATACCGCAGTAACAAAACTTGGTCCAAATCTGAAATTAAAAAAATCTTGTTATTATACTTTATTATACATACATTACATAACCTAGATTCTAAATAGCACTAGTATGTAATGTAATTTGACAAAAGCTTAAAATTAATTGGAAGAAATTAAGCATTATGCAACCATTTTTTATAGCCTTATTTTTTATAGTGAACGAAAAGACCCTACTTAAATTGAAATTCCAGCTAAAATGTAGAACTCGGATATTTCGCATATGACTATTAAAGTACATGGTAGATTGTAGTATAAATAAATATAAATTTAATTACATCTTTACTAAGGATAAGCTAAGGTGACCACACATGAGAAACTAGCATTTAATTCATATGGGAAATAGGAATAGAGTAGGTAGCATAGTAAGTAAGTACATGCTCGAAATGGAGAAAAATCGATAGGACCTTTTTCTTACTTTACTTTTGCTTTCACGTTTTTTACAAAAATATATTTGAGGAACGTGGGTAGTCTTTTATATCTTATGATTATGTAGTAACTATTTTTCTATACAGTGTAGTATATCTATAAAGTAATATGAACACTATTAAATAGCAATACTCTCGTGGAGAAAGTTGGAAAAGAAAGTTATTTCAAAATTGTTAAAGAATTCCATTGATATTACTTATCCTTATACTAACTTATCCTTATGCTTAAGGTATGTTTTATTTATGAATTTATGAAATTTTGTCAAATCGAAAAATGTCATAATGTTAAAAATTTACACTATATTTGCTAAATATTTACTATCAGGCAATTTCAGGTTTCGAATTCGGATATTTAGGCTATTTCAAATAGCAAATACAAAGTACATAATGTATTTTGTTACAATTTTGAAAATTTCAATCCTATGAAGGCAAGACTAACAGTTTGTCAATTTTGAGCAATTATGTGTAATACCTAATAGTATCGTTATTTACTAATTTATGACTAATTAAAAGATGTTATTTGATATTTTGGTTCTGAGAATATTGCAAATTTTGAGAAGTTTTGTACACGTACTACTGGTAGGTAGGTATTACTTGTAGTAGTATATTTAATAGAAACTGAATCAATGTTTCTCAAAATCGTGTGATTTTACTTTTCTTGTTAATCCAGCATGCAACTACCTACTTACTTTGGATTTACTTTTGAATTATTATTACTTTTCAAACTCGGATTTTGACCAACCATGCACCACCAAATTCTAGACTATTCTCGGGGATACTTTTACATTTACTTTATCCTCAAGTCCTTCTTGGTCATATTGGTTTGGTTCGTAAGTTTAGAAAAGTGAAAAGCATTGTAAATTGCATTACAATCACAAAAACGTGAACAGAAATTACTTGAAATAAGCTCAACTACAGTCACACAAACTAAAATATGAGTATCCAGTAAAGTCTTTTCTATTAGCTTGCATCCATTTTAAATGAAATAAAATCACTGAATGTCAAAAATATTTCTAAAATTGAGCCAAATTTGGAACAAAAAGCATTTTTTAAAAGCTTGAAATAAACTGACTTGACTCTGATACTACTAAATATCTTTTGTAGGTACTTTATAATATCTGTACATATGTAATATATCTGTTGAAAATCCAAAATCTGTAATATTTACTAGTAATACATCCAAAAGTCTCAGAAATTTTTATTTTACTTTGACAAATTTTGTAAAATTGGAAGCAAATGTCATTTTTTGGGCATTTTTTTGCTATAAAAACATGACAAATATAGAGTCTAAAATGTTGAATAACTTTTGAAAGATTTTGCGAAATTCGAAAGTTTCATAAAATTTTCAAACTTCCTTGATGATTTAAATGGTTATTTGAATCAGATCGATGTCTAGCCACTACTATTGGCTGTATACCTAGTATTTATCGGATATTGTGAATTTATTTAGTTTATAAAAAATAGCTTCAGGACCAGATTTCAGATTTCAGGCCCGTTTTTTAACAGCACTGATTGAATACCAAAATAATTCTACTCGTAGATTCTAGTCTAATGCCTTTTGTCTCCTGTCTAACTGAGGATAAATGAATTATAAATCTATCTACAATCTACACAACTACTATATACTCATACATATATATTTTACTGTAACTGTACAATATATGTCCATAGTTAGCAGTAGTAGTAGAATATGGATTGAATTAAATGTCAAGCTGAATTACTGCAGAAAAGCTTAGCGAAGCTTTAATCTCGGCAAATTTCGAATCTTGATTTTGATTTTGATTTCTTAATTATAAATCGTATAAAGTACCTACTGCATATAGTAGGATACTATACCAGTATAATGTAGAGAAAAAGTTTGACATTTTGGGTTCAACTTTTGCCAGTTTCTGTATATCTAAAGAGGACATAGGTCATATTGTAAAATTCTCTTTTTTGTCCCAAAAGAACTTATGATAATATGTAAATTTTATACTAAATAATATTAAAATGGTAATCACTTTAAACTCACTACCTACAGCCTTTTCAAAATAGTAAATTAGAGAGGCTAAAATTGTAAGTTTTTTTGATTTGTTCAAGTTTTTTAACTTGTTTAGCATGAATTTTAGCTATAAAAGCTTTATTAGATATTATTATACCTATATTCGGGTTAAAAATGCAATTAAGTGGTAAGTGGTAACAGTGTTTTCCTAGATTCTAATGGTAATGCTAAAGATAAGTATAGAAATAATGATTAGATTATATTTAATATTGCCAAAAAAGTAATGCGAGTATCGTGAATTTGAACTAAACCAGAAAGAGAAGATTTGGATTAAGAGATCAAAGTTAGCTTATATATATAGATAGTAGTACTTCTATAGTGGTAATAAGTAAATATTAACAAGTATAGTAAATGGGAGAAAGCAATTTTTGCTTATGCCAAATGCCAACAACTTATCTTCAGAAATGTGGAATTCGAGAGTTCGAGGGAAATTGTGTCAGTTCCATTTGAGTTTACGCTCTGCAACTTCGACTTTTTTACTACACAATATTTCAGTATTTTCTACTGATATACTTAAACTTAACTTATACAATAATACAGATACAGTAAGGGTAGGGTACGCTATTTGTATAAGTTAGTATAGTAGTACAGAGAATACAGAATATAAATATCCTTTTTGAACCTTTGCTAGATCGTAAATTATTTGCTGGCTTGGCTTTAAATAATATTGGCTAAAATTTAACCATTTTCAATTCTACTTTGTAATATACAGGCCATCTAAAAATGACTATCTAGCTCAGATTAGAGATTTGAAATTCAAGAAAATTATCATAAAATAAATCAAGAAAATTTCATAAAATTTGAGAAAATTATTGCTTCAAATTTCAAACTTTTATTAGTAAAACCACAAATCTAAAAAAGTTGATTCAAATAATCACATTTATGTGAATTTTAAGTTTTAGGAATTTAAAAATTTGAAAGTTTTATGCAATTTTTTTCCTATATTATATTTGGATTTAAGATTATGTAGGTTATGATGAGTTATGATATATGTAGGTTAGGTAGTCGAAGCTTATTTATTTCAATTTTATAGATATCTTTCAAAGATGTTACTTATCAATTAACCAGTATAAAATTAATACTTGTACATATATATAAGACTATAATTCAACATCTTGAATATCCGCTATAAGACTCCTTGTACTTTATTGTATTGAACTGATCTTGAGCTAACTTTTGCAGTTTGTCCATCCGGAAATTCTAAAAGATTGACATCTGCTTTCCTTTCGATCCCTTTATCCCTATACAAGTACTCTACTACAAACTACTGCAATACAGATATATACCAAGATACTTGTATAAATACTACTATTATGTACCCTAATATTTAATAGATTTATTTTTAGAAAACATTCGATGATGCAAAAAGATTTTTTTTGTTACAAGAATATAGGGAACTTGCCATTCTATTTCATATGCTTCAATTCATCAAATTTCTCCCTTTCATAAATTTCATAGCGATCTACTTCGAAAAATAAAATAAAATAATTTAAATGTCAAATGCCATATCAGTTTAGCACATAGTAAAACTCATATGGTTCTCTAAATTGCTTTTTAATAGCTCTCTTAATTTACAAATTAAATTTTAAAATCTTACTTTTGAGTAGCTCAAGGTTGACTTTTGAAGAAATTTGAAATAATTAAAAATTCATTGGGTTGCCTACTAACTTGGGTCTGGGTCTAATCAAGCTGTCAAATAAAATATGAAGGATATCATAGTACCTAAATACTAGTACTTACTATACTAGTAGTAGAAGTATCTAGAAATATCGAAATCGAAATACTCGAACATACTGGCATTTTCTACTGCTAGTAGTACTATCTACAAGGTAAGTAATAAAGTTGGCAAAAAGGTTTTGTCAAAACTATTTTGGATATATCATATCATGTACAATAGACAGTAGAATTGAATTGAGCAAGAAAAATTAAATTATTCAGGCAGTTTTGTGGCTTATCCTTTTACATATATGTGACATGACAGAGAAAATTTCTTTCAAGCATGAAATAACCTTTACAAGTATAGATACCTAGTATTTGGATTGAGTTATTTAAAATGAGAATTTTTTGACAATAAATTGAGCTCAATCAAATTATTGACGGACTAACTGACCATTGCATTTTAGATAAATAAACGGTTTTGACCATCAAAAATTCAAATCTTCGAAATATCAAAATTCAGCAAACTCAAATTTTGATCATTTTCTTAAATTTTCTGATAAATACCACAAAATTTTGTCATAAATATATGTTTTTAACCTAGATATTTAGTAAGATATGCATGATGCTATCTAATTTAGTCTTTTTTGATCTTTTTAGAATGCGAGCTATAAAGTACAGCAAGGTTAGAGTTAAATTTATTGAGAACCTTGAGATTTTAATATGGTTGAAGTTACAACTACAAAATAATTATCCGAAATTGGGTGAATTCACTATAAATCGAAATTGTTTCGCAATTTTAGCAAAATTTCGCAATTGCTCAAGTTATTAATAACTAGCGAATCAACTATATGTATATATATCATTAGTTGAGTGTAGTATAATAATAGGTATAGTAATTAAAATTAATAGGTATATTGATACCTTTGAAGATCAATTTACAATACAGCAAGTAGACTTACAAACTTTAGTTAGCCAATTTCTACGAAATATAAATGCTAGATTAAGTTGGTATTAATTGGCTAATTAATTTCGTCTCATTCTCTGTCTCAGTATCATATTAAAAGTACCCATAACAAATTTATTTGCAATTAAATCTAAAGAAATGAGCACTTATATTCCATATTCCAATGTTCCTTTTGAACCCTTGGATCGGTACTACATAAGGATAAGTAATATTAATTGCACGAGTAGAATACTAGAAACCTTTTTCAAAAATTAAAAAAATCCATTTTTTGGAAAACTTTTAACAAAAGCTAGCTTTATACATACCCTACATATTGAAATTTTGGGGCTAGAAATTTCCAATATTTTAATGCTAGTTTATAAAGTATAAGCGTTTGTCCTTAACATTAGGGATCTGTCGTTATTTTACTTGTGTAGATACTTAAATACATACCTACGTGTCATTCATACTCAAATTTTAAAGTTTTCGAAAATTCTTGAATAGAATAAATCAATAAGTAAGGTACTTATGTCCAAGTCCAACCAATTTAATGAGGCTTTTGTTTGACTTTAAAGTTTTCTTGTCTAAATTTTAGACTCTAATAATAAAAGCCAATAAAAGCCAATAAGTACCTACTTAAATATTGTAAACTTAAGTATTTTTAGAACTAAAACAAAATATACGGACTTTCAAATAAGTGGATTTTCTGAAGAAATACAAACCTTCAAGACTGTTCTGTTCTATTTTTGTATCTCTATTTGTAGGAAAAAGTGCAAAAAATGAAGATTGAGCTGTTTCCTTTACTCTAAACTAATTAGTAAAGAGTCTTCTATTCTTGTTTTTTTTCTTTCAAAAAAAGACCCAAAATTATCCCTACAAAATACCCGGCAACTCGAAGACCTAATTCCGAATTTGTCCATCAATCTTTTTTCTGTTCTCCAGCAGTCTCTATTCAGTAGTATAAGACCTAACAAGATTCCAATTTAATTTCTATACTTACTTACTTATAGTGCTTATATTTTAAAGGATTTTTTGCACTAGTTTCTCCAGTAAAAGTAATTCTATTTATAGCATGTTCACATGCTCTGAACTGATTACAAAAAGTAAAAGTTTATCTGGAAAAATTTCCTATAATATCCGTAGTACTAGCACTATTTGGGGGATTTTCGTGCTGGAGAAATTACTTTTTTGAAAATATTTCAAAACAAATTCTCACGCTTAGAACTTTCCCAATACTATTAGTACCTAATACTCGTAGGTATTGTAAGTACATTTACTGATATAGTTTATTTTATGGCATGTTAATGTACAATTAAAGAAATTTATTTTAATTATAATATATTTCTTGGATTGTGTCTGTACACGTATGTATGTATAATTATAATATAATTATTCACTTTTCTCTACCTTCATTTCCTCGTTTTAACTGACTTTACTGCACTTGCTCTTTCATTACATTACTAATCCTAAATGTAATTTACTTGTACTTGTAAGTAAGGTATCTGACAGTATATACCGAAATAGTACCTACCTAAATGTTAAACCAATTTAATGCCTAAATAAGTAGACGAATCATAATATATTGAGCTGACAAGTAAAAGGATTTTGAGGTAATGGTAATTTTGACATGCTAAATTTTGCTTTTAGAAACTATAATGTGCCTAATTAAAGTAGATACAATTATACCTAACTATTGTGATTTGACTCTAAAGTTAAAGTCTGAAGCTTATTAGCATAAAGCAAGATAATTAAAATGAAATTAATTCTGCCAAGACAAAGGTCACAGATCTCTACGTTTATATCAGTAATATATAAAGATCTGAATTTCAACTAATGTAAATTAGGTCAAACATAAATAAGTACGACACAACCACAACCTTTTAGAAACTTATGAACTTACGAACGACTTGAAAAAATCTATAATAATAATATGGGTTGTTGTAAAAAAGCCTAATTTTTTCTTTCTCTTTTGAAATGATAGCTTGTGCTATCATTTTCTAGATTTTTCTAGATATTCTAGATGGAATTTTGTAGTAGAGTAGGTAGGGTAGGGTACTAAAAGAATTTGATGAAAAATGAGTTGGGGCTGGCCTGGTAAAGTTTCGACAATCAGTCATAATGTCTTTCGGGCAAAGCCCTTATCTACTACTATAGGATAGATACAAGTACCTATGTTGACTTTAACATTTACTCAAACTTTGGATTACATTTGGCATTTTACCCGGATATATAGTACAATCTAGTACAACTAGGTTATACTGTATTACATAGTGATTATTGTAAGGGCGGGTATTTCTTCTAGTAGTACTCTGTACAACTACTGTGAAAGATACTATGTACTGTGAAAGATAACTTTTTAGCTTATGATTATGATAAATGTAGTAGCCACAAGCTTTTGACTTGACTGCTTTTCTTCCATATAAATACATAGTAGGTACCTGAATCATTGTTACAATACTTACAACCAACCTAAAATTCTATGAAATTTGTCTCTGGATTACTTTTGATCTCTTAACTTAATTCTGATCTCTCTGCTGGTAGTGGTAAGTCAGTAGGACAAAAAAGAAATTTTCGCCCACATTTCCACTTAAATAGAAAGCAAATATCACAAATAATTCCTAAAGCTTGGCCTGACTTAAGATTAGATACTTTTTATCTTATAGCTTATACATTGTACAAAGTATAGTAACTTGCAGCGGGTTTCACCAAAAAGCAAGGCAATATCAGTAAGAATAAAAGAAATTGTGTCTGAAATGTCAGAAAATATCATTTTTTCCCAGATCTGACAATATTTCATACCTTTCAAAGCCTCCAGTTGTCTTTTCTCAGTTTCTGATTCGAACGCGTCAAAAATGGCAGCCCCTACAAATAATAATAATTTACATTTGTACTGGTAGTAGGGTACTATACCTACAACTAATTGAAATTGAGTTGACTATAGAAAAGTAAATTTTTTGGAAAAGTCTAAAAATTGCATTTTCAATCTCTAATACATACCGAAAATCCAAAAGTTACAATTAAAAAACGAGAATGCCAATGCCGATCTCAAACATTTTTGACCAAGAAATTGCAATTTATCTCATTTAGACATGATTGAAGATTAGTCGATTTAGATAATTTAAATTTTAAAATATTACAAATACTACTTATAATGTAGGTAATCAAATCGAATCAAATCGAATCTAATGATAGACCTATAATTCAAATGCAAAAATCTATTTTTTAAAATTATTGTAACATAAAGTATCTAGATAGATAATTTTCATAGATATATCGGGCCATAATAGATAATTAAAAATCAAAATCAATAATAATTATTATAAGAATAATTACAACTTTTACATTTGCACTTTTAGAAATTTGAAGTTATTTATATATCTGTAAGCTTAGTTTTCGTATAGAAATTATCATTTTTTTGACAGAAAGTGTTGTTTAAATTGAATTATGGTTACAATTATAGTGTTAAAATGTCATTTTAGGTAATTAAAGGTTATTAAGAGTCTTACCAATAAGGAGATAAGTAAAGGTGCACACAATTAATGATAAGGTTCTGACGTTTTGCCTTTTCATCCCAACATTGCTGATGCTCCGACATCAGCAATTCGAGTTCCTTGAATGATTCGATCCCGATCATTCATCAAATACACCCCTACCAAATCAAACAGTTGCCTGCTGCCAGCTCAAAATGAGACTTTAATTATCAAACTTCTCCAGACACCATATGATTCACATTGTCATTATACTCATCTCATCATTGAACTTACACTTAAACTTATATATCTTAATTATATACTTACTACTATAATATTCTTATAAATATACTTAAAAAGTAGGTAAGTCGATAGAAAGTTTGACAAAATTCAGATTTCAAGAAACACACATTTTAATCAAGTTCAAGAAAATTGAAAAGTAACTCAAAGTGTGACGACTTTTGTTCGTGAAAAAACCACCTGAGACTTGGAAAAGGTCATGCCATTTGAACAATACACATTTTAGAACTTACACCTTTGGGTATTTTGTTATATTTTTTTGCACCTGTTGTTCAACTATTATTGTATTTTACAGGACAATGACTTTCATTTACTTTTTACTATACATATGTGAATATTATGTACACATACATATATATGGTAGTAAAATGCTCAAAAAAGATTAAAAACTCAAGTTTTAGGAAAAATGTAGGTTTATAGCTTAATCAAATTCTACGAAAGTGACTTTTGAGATTAATACAATTTACCTTGACTTTGATCTAATTACACTCAACTACTCTTACCTACCAGTACCAGCTGTACTCGTACCTATTATTCTATATTATGTTCTAGTCCTGTGTATGAAATTCAATTAGGAAATTGAATTGTTTATGCATTTAGATACGATTAAAAAGTGCAGGTATTTGGTTATTTATAAAGTTGGGTTTCAATGAAATTCTCATGTTTTCAATTTTTTGAGATTTTGTAGTGTACTTGTATCCCCTTTGTTCAAATTTATTTATGTTTATGTTTTTCCTACAACAAGGATCGGGTTTGAAATGTTTGAAATGTTTGAAATTGAAAGAAATAAACTTTTTTTTCTATAGTTTACGAGTAGTTTCCGTTTCTACTGTATTGTATATTGGTATACTGGATTCCGATTCTGATGATGCTTATAGAATGTAAATTTTAAAAGCACTAACTATACAAGACCAGATCTGAACCATGGGAGAGAAAGTTTCTTTTCACAAACAAACAAAAGCTTAACTTTTTCTTGATTTCTTGAAGGATTTCTTCACAAGTAGAGTCCGAAGAATCCGAATATTATTTCTAAAGATTATCTCTCTTCTTAGCTATATATGTACTTGTACTACTTCCACTTCCAAACTTGTTAAATTCTCTATATAATCAATAGCTAGTACTCAAAGTAGTGGAAGTTTTTGCACAAAGTTGGATTTTTACTTCAGTACTTCTATTGTCTTTTCGATCTGATTAGGTTCATTTAAAATCTTGAAACTTATTTTCAGATTCTGTGATGGATAAAACACACTTAAATAGAGCTTCCAAAAAAACCTCAAAGTGTTGAGGTAAACTTTGAGAAATTCTCAAAAAACCTAATTATGATCAATACACCATACCATGGTTAAAATTGGCTTTATTTTGAATACAATTCACTGGTGCTGTACTGTACTGATACTATAGTACAATATTTACAATTCAATTCTGAGTAAACAATCAGTTGTATATTTGCCTATTTGTATTTGAATTATTTGTTAAATAATAACAAACAGTGGTGTTGTATGGTTGATTAAATTTGAAATAATTTGCAATACAGATACAGATAGAGTATAAGTTTCGGCTTAAAATTTTTAGATATTTTTGGAGCACTTGGATGTACAATACAGAAGGTCCAAGACCTGGTTCAATATTGAACTTTCGAGTTGGAAATATCCAAGTACTAGTACCCAGTACCCAGACTTGCAAAATAAAATCCAAAATATCCAGAAAAACCCAAGCGCGTGTCTGCCCTTACTTGAACATTTTACTGGCTCAAGTCCTATCTAAAATAGTATAGTATTAAGCATAAGTAGTAGGTAGTAGTACTTGGACTGACTGCGGCATATATATATTGTAATTCCATAAGAAATAAGAAAAGTAGTAGGATTTAAGCATATACATAGCTAAGGTATACTAGTACTATCTTAAGTAATATTTTGGTCTCATCTTAGATACTTGTTATAATATCAGTACCTAAGTAGTTTGCAATACCTATCTATCTGTATAAAGTACAGAAAAAAATAGAAAAGAAAAGTAGTGGTGGAAAAAGTGCATGGTGAAAGCAAAAGAGTTGAACTTTTTTTTTGTCTACTTTTCTTTTGGTTTCACCGATCATCTTATCATCCAAATACAAAAATACTGAGGATATAAATATATCGAAAAACAATATACCTACCTAGTTATCTATTTTTTTTCTCACAAGTTTACACATAATACTGTGTACAAGTACCAAGGACTAGAGTAGTACTTTACTTTTACTTATGTTTTCCAATGTACTTTTTTACGCCTTTAGCACTATTTTTTTCCATTTACTTCTATACTAGTACTTTTATGTATGTATGTTGGATCTGTTAAAGTAAGGAATAAATTGTACGATGGTAAAAACCATGATTCGAACCATGTCTTTTTGAATATCTTTTGATCTACCAAAGTACCCTACAAGTTACTGTACTAAAATTCAAAATACTAGAGTATATACGATACTAGTACGAGTACTTATCTGTTAAGATAAGTTGTAAATATATTCTGAGAAAACAAATTTAAATTGAAAATGATATCCGCTGTACTTACTTACTTCAGCTTGAGTTTTGGGCTGCTAAATTTTATGCATCTGTTTCAAGTTGCCAAATTCAAAGAAAATTTATTCTTAATATAGAGAAAGTTTACAAAATTTTCTGCCTCAAGTATAATGCATACAAATACTAGTATTACTAGTGAATTTCATATTGTAAACTAAATTATACTTAAATTTTGCTAATCTTGTAAGACATACAGGATAAATAAGACTGGCAAATTTATTGTATCAGTAATGTACCCTTAAAATGGATTTAATGATAGATTTTAAAGTAATTTCGGAACTTTAACTGTTTCAGTTTCAGATAGTGAATTAATTGATGTTGTTATTTGCTAAATTAGGATCAAATTAAAATTTGAAATATGATCTACAAGTTATATGTATACTTGAGAGATTATTTTGATCTTGAATCTCACATGAACATACTTGTACGGATGCTTATTTAACAGTAGAAATTTACAAATTAATTTAATTTTAGACGTGATTTTTTTATGCGAAAATCTCAAAAACTATGAATACATGATCAAATGGCAGACACTTATGTAAAGTGTTTTACTAGATATCAAGTTACATTTTATCTAGATACCCTCAATTTAGTCGACTTCTGCTTTTGGTCTCAAAAATTTTCAAACTAAAATATACCAGTAGTACCAGTAGTTGGAAAAGGAATTTATAAGCTCAAATTTTTCCAAATTCCACAAAAATCCCTTCGGATATTTAAACGATGATGTAGAGCATACTTGAGTGTGGATTTCTTATCAAATTATTTATTATAATTTATGCAAAAATGAAGTATAAATATGCAAAAAAAAGAGCACTAGAGAAGTAAATGGGGAAAAAGTTGAAAAATCTCACATCGATTCATGCGCAAATATTTGTGGATTTTGGCAAAAGTTCCAAAGTACCATACTTTCTAGTACTCTAGTACTAGTACTAGTAGTAAAGGAAATGTGAGACTTCGGCTCTTCGGATATTTGTGCCGAGTTTAATGCCCGCCTTTGCTTTTCCTTTTGGCCTGAAACCCTGTAAACTGTAATGTACTTATACTATACTTTAGTCGTATAATACCCGGGTAAGTTAAGGACCAAGTTGGCAAATGCAAGTAGTATCTCTACTACAGTACTCATGATAGAGTAAGTAGGTATTTGTGTGTATGACTGTGTGTATGTGTCTACTTGCACAGTTATTTAATGGAAAATCGATAGTTTACTCCAGAAATACAGAGAACTACCCTTAGAACTGACAAGTAACTGTTCCGGTATACGAAAAATGAACAAAATAGTCAAATTCACTATCAAAAATTGTATAAAATACTATAACTAAATTAAAAGCAGGATGTATGACACCTGATTTCAGGTTAAAATTTATAGAAAATGAAAACTCTAGATAGGTACTTCAAGGGAGATTTCATTGGCTGGCACCTTATATAATGATTGACCTTATAGAGACCTTAAATTACCTTAATCAGTGCCCTATCTATAAAAAGTTTACTTACTGTTGCTGTATTAAGAATATTAATACTGTAGTTTCGAGTAAAAATTTTGAATTTTAAAAATAGCTTTAGTAGTTTGAAATGTTTCTTTTTGGATCGAATATGAAATAGTGATACCCAATGATCCTAGTGTAAGTAGTATTATACATAAGTATTTATTATTTCATTTACAGATACACTACATCATATCATAAATAGGGAATTGTAAGTAGCCCATATACTAGTCTAGTACCCTACAAGTATTTTACATATTTATTTATTAAGTACATTCTCTTCTGTTCTGCTCTGTGCAAACTTGATTCCATCTATTTCAAGAGCCACTGCCAATTTACGCCAAACCTACTTTATCATAATATCCTGTACCTACTTCTATCTTTATCCTTAAGTATTCTATACTATGGTAGATTGTATAAAACATTCGATATATTTTTAAACTTCCAGCATATAAACATATGGATATGATGAACATTATAGTTTTCCAGAAATATTTGATGATCTCAATGGAGAAAGCATTTTAATATCTACTTGCCAATTACAGCCCAGACCTGTTTAATGGCCATTTCCTATTCACATTCATAAAAAGATATTTATATTTAGACAGTTGTAGTAAAATGCTATATGTATTGAAAGCCTTTTAGTATATTTATTGACTATAGATAGAAAAGGATTGAAAAGTTGATTGGAATATAAGCCAAAATAAATTAGCTCGTGTCTAAATAATTCAGGTCAATTTTTGCAAAAATAACAACTGGATTTCATTCAAATGTCATTTCATTGAAAATTAGATCGTTTTTGGATCTTTTAATTGACCCTAGAAAGGTCAAACTTATAAAATATCTCAAAATTGTATAAATCTAGTAATCTTTTAGTAGTATTCTAACACTACCTATATAATTAGGTACTGTATTTAAGATTCTAGAATAAAGCAGGATCCTGATCTTGATCTGATTTTTTTTTAAATTGAACAGATTTTGAGCTTTTTGACAGTGAAGTACCTTTATAGTGCTCATTTTTTCTTAATACCTTTTAGCAAATATCTATATGATAATATTAGTACCTCGTTTACACTATTTCTAGCATTATGTACCTACTTACCTATTAAGTATTAAGGGTCTAGGGAGTTTTTGAATTTAAAGTTTTATCGTATTTTTACTCTACTTTTCCTTTTGAACAAAGGCTAAACTAGGTATTGTCTTTCCTTTATTTTATGCATCATTTTTATTTTTAAATTTAGGGATTGTCATCGAGTTCTATAGTTGATCCTTAGTTATGCTTAAGTATTAGTATTTTGGATCCTCAGGTCATAAAGTTGGTGGTGGGTTTGTTGATCGTTAAAGTTAAAGGGGAATCAGACACAAACAGTACTAACCAGTTAGTTTACCCATTCAATAAAATACACAGCCCTGGGTCTACTTATTTAACATTAGCTCTATCATCGGAAACTCCCATGATAAGCATATAAGTAAGTATATTTATCAGACAGAATAAAATAAAATAAAATAAATTCCTCTTTTCTTTATTATAGTACCATACATACAAACAATAGAACTTTAACTACCTCAAAAATACCTACAATAAAACTAAAACTAAAAAGCGAAATGATAATGCACAACATTTCAAAGCCTCATTTATATGCAAATGTCAATCTTGGAATGGATTAAAAGTATCACAAAATATTCAAGTACCCTACCTATCCATATAGAGTAATGCAGCATAATCCAAAGTTTATTGTTAGCCATTAGGTAACACTTGGAAATTCTAATTTTTCAAATATTTTTCTCTAAAGTTAACCAAGATAAGGCATAAAAACTGGTTTTTGTCAAAATTTGAAACAATTTTTGATTTTTTTAATCGTAAATACTCGTATCAGAGATTTCAGACCGGAGATTTCAGAGATTTTTGGTTTTATCAAATACAAAAAAATAAATTCCAACAAAAAATATGCGGCTTTTGTAACTTGAACTTGATAGAAAATTTAACATCTCAAAATCTGACCTGTGTTTCAAATTGAAATTTTTAAATTTTTATTACCTATTTATTTAGACACTTTTTTGAGTTTTTTTCAACTTTCCAGTTTTCTGTAAGCAGTCCACATGCCAATATTAAGTTATTTACAGATAGGTAGAGAGAGAGAGAGTACCTAAATGAGATTGTGCAAAAATGGAGTATAAAAAAGTTTTTTAAATTCCTCTGCGATTATTCGGGGCATTCTTCTGGTACTATACTGTAGTACTGTAAGTAGGTATGAAAGCATATTTTATGTGTGATACGTGAACTGAAAAGGAATTATAAAATTTCATATCTGGCCTAGCATAATACTATAGGTATAGTATATTGTAAATGTATCTTAAAGTATTCTGTAGTAATAGCCTTATTATTTTGTATTTTATTTTTCAAAAGCTTGTTTGGTCGATTACACACATTTAATAAAATACAGAATACACTTACACTTACAATGCACTGTACTATTACATATGTATGTACAAGGTGTAAATATTCCTAACTTATTTATTATTCTCTAGATATTATAACTTATTTAACGATTTACATTACTTTATTGCTTTCCAAAACTATTCAACATAACTTTTACATATTTCTCCCCACCCCACTAATACCCTAGTCATTAAATTACTCTATAAATTGTATAATGGATAAAAGGCACAACTTATTTGAATAATAAATACGGAGACGGAGATTGTATAACAACTTTTTGACTATACAGTAAGTAATAGTATTCTGTATAACAATCAAGTACACAAAACTATACTGTATGCTTTCATGTTCTAGATTCTTCGAAAAAAAACACAAAAAAGCCATGTTTTTTTCATCAAAAAAATTGAAAAATTCATCCCTAAATTGCTTAGATTGACAGTGATTGTCAATCTAAATTGATCTTTGTGATTTTGATCAAATTTTTATATCCTACTAGATAGTACCATGCATTGTATCCGATTTATCTTTTAGACTTGAGGTAAATGCTTTCTACTTTCTACTGGTAAGATCAAGATACCTCAATTTCGATCTATTATTTATACTGACATATGGTTTTTATTCAACAATTTCGTTGAATTTTACTTTGTTTTTTACTCGATCTTTTACGTAAATAATAGATGTATAGCTTCACTTTTATAATCTATACTTATGTTGGTACTACTAACATATACTAGTAATAAATAGTACATCTGTTTTGATCCTAATTTCGATAGAGAAATGACAACTTCAAAACAAATGAACTTTTCTTTGAAGTCGGATGAAAATTTCAGGTTAATTAAACAAACGATTGAACTATTCTAATTTAACATACCCATGTAATACTGCTACTACTACGGATACTCGTAGTACCCTACTTGTTAATATAGAGGACTGTAAAGCCTAAAAATTTTTAAAAATAGGTAAATAAAATCGGTCCAGGACCATGTTTAAATTATCGACAAAGACAAAGACAATGACAATGCTTGTACTCTTTTATACAATTAGATCATTTTCAATCAATTTTGGATCCGATTTGATAAAATATATTATAGTGCTATAAAGTTGTAGGTAATAAAAGGAAAACCTCAAAGCACTTTCCACGATCCATTTCAATTCAATTACAATTCTTTGATTAATTTTCCAAGAAAAAGGATGAACTTATGGATATAAGGGTTAGTCATGTATTTAAATTTCACAGTATTAAAATCATTCATGCATCTAATATAATTTGAGCTCGGACTCATGAGTTCACTAATTAATTTAGATTGGAAGATTTAAAATTACTTAAGTACCTCTCAAACTAATATAATGAGATATCAAAATTTCCTAATGGCTAAAGGACCGTATAATCAAAATCAAAATGGCTGTAGGTGTAGGTAATTGAAACTTTCAATCATAAAAGTAGTTATTTTTACCATTTTATGAGAAAATACTTTTATTTATGGAAGATTTTGACGATTTTAGAACACTTTTGGTGACCAAAATGTCTAAACAATTGCACCAAATGGTCCAATACCTTATTTGTCCTAAAATTCTAACTCGTATGCTCTATAAGCAAGTTAAAAAATATTTTTAAAACTTTCAAAATATTGCTACCAAAATAACTAATGCTTGAAACCAATGTGAAAATGTGTAATCTATAAAAGAGACTACAATAGTATTTATATTGGTATTGTCTAAGCTTATGTTTAGTTAATTTTTAAGATTAATTTAAGGTATGAAATATATGACTTAAAGTACCCAGGTACTACTAATATGAAAAGTAATTCCCCGATTAATACATAAAAGTGTTCATGTGCAAAAAAGCAATCATAAGTTAGTAGAGGTGTAATCAATCTGTCACCGAAATATTATAAAAAAATACTCTCAAGTAATTCCTCAGTTCTCTAAAAAAAACCCTCTGAATTGTGTAAATTGCTCTATCAATTTCATACTTTTCTCTACAAAAAAACACTCGCTTAAACTTTCAATTCCAAATACTATTAGGTACTTAAGTACTTACCAAAGTACTACAGTAGTATACTGAAATTACTTTTTATTTGCTTTTTGTATGACTTATAGTAAAATGAAAGAATTCTTACACGCACCAATGCAATGGAATTAAGAGAACTTCTATCAATAGTAGGTACTCGTAATGTATCTGTATCAGTAGAACTTTTATTTTTTCCTTTTCGTAAGAAGTACTTACCCAAGTAGTATATATGACCAGCTGACGACTTATAAACTTATACCAAGCATAATAGAAAAGAATAAAGAAGAAAAAAAACTCATCTTTTTCGATCAATTCTGCTGTAGAAATAAGTAAAAAAAAAAAAAAAGGTTTGCTTATTGAAGCAAAAAAAAGAAATAAAAAAAGGTGTCGAGTCAAAGTGTACGAGAGTCGAAAATAGTGTAGTCGATCAAGGGGAAAGTGGATTTTCGAACTTTGCGGACAAAAAATAAGAAAAAAAGTAAGAAATAAAGAAAGAAAAAGTCGACTTCGAATGACATAACTTATAAAAGTTGTACTTAAAATATAAGTATAATATTAGTAATATACTTTATATATGGTATTATGTAGTTATATAGTATAGTCTGTAGTGCAAAAAAAAAGTGAGAGATCAACTCTGCATGAGTGAAAGTCTCGACTTTTTATTGACTTACAGTCAAGCTGTGAACTCGCCAAATTATCCTTTTCGAGATCTAGTTTGTCAATTGTCATTATCATTATCGCTAAATACATAATTCATAGGTGACTTTTGTTTTGTTTTTGTTTTCGTTTGAACTTTTGTCTTGAAATACTCGAATCCAATGCTTATGATGATTCTAACTTCTATTTTTAGCTATTTAGATCTTTCAAATGTTATAGAACTGTGTTTTCAAGAGATTTCTGAATGTTTTTTATACCTATTTAGCATTGTACAAATGTATTTTCAAGAGGTTTTTGTTTTTTGTTTTGAAAATATTTCAAGATTTTCTAAATTAGAATTGAGAATTGGACTAATTTAGATTTGTATAGATTGGTTCATATATGTGTTATAAGGGTACTTTATACTAACTGTTATTCTCGTAAAAATCTTCTAAAATATCCGAATTACCAATCTTTGAAATGTTATTACGGGTTTTTAAATCTTTATGAGATTTTATGAGATTACACTATTTGGAAATCCAATACTCGTACAGTTTAATCTAAAGATTGAAATTACAAAATGCAAAATGAACCATTTCTTTAAATGCTTTAAATTTAAATTTCGATTTAAAGAAAAAATTCGAAATTCGGTATGCAATTTCCATAATATTAGAAGCTTAATACTAAAAATATCTTGACATTTTCAAAGATATTTAACTTATTCTGGTAGAAAGTAATATGCAAATTTCAGGTAATGAGAAGCTATATATAGAATTTACGATTAGATGAGACTGCCGATGAACATTTGAAATTTGAAGTTTAGAGATATTGAAGTATTATTAATGCTCAATTTGATCTGTTAACCCCACTGGCATATTAGATGGTAGAAGTACTATTACTAGTCGTTGAGATCACACAGTATGCCCTCCGATCTTGTTAGATTGTCAAATCAAAGGGCTAAATTTATATTAGATTCTAAATTTTATCTACCTAACTCTATCTATAAGAGTCAACCATTGGATAATTTAAAGGGAAAGTCAAATTAAGTTGACTTCAGTTGACGTCCTCCAGCTAACTAGACTAATACGAGCTATCTATCTATCTGTAAAATTTGGCCTAGTTCAATCGAGAAAAAAAAGCAAAGATCACCTTATACTTATACCCATACTAAGGAACTCAATCGATAAGATAAGGTAAAATTTTAAAAATATTTCCATTATTATACCAATTTGGATATTTAGAATGCCTAAAAAGCTAAGAAAATGTTCTATTTTATTACTTTCCAAAAATAAACTGGTTTTGCGTCAGTACATATTTATACAGATAGAAATTGTCTTTGATTCTTTTCTGCATATTCAAAGTATTGTAAAGATTCTACCAGTAGAATGAGAATTTGAGTATTTGATATTTCTATTGTTGAACATGTGACCTAAAGAAATCATTTGAAAATACATCATCATCATCGAAGACACGCTCGCTTGGATTGATTAGACTTTACTGAACTGATAGATTTTTGAAAAAGTAAAAAGTCTTTGGCCTAAATATACATAAGGTACATACCCTAAAAACCTTCTGCTACTACATACGCAGATACTTGAGTCTCAAATAAAGTATACCCTACCTACTGTGGAAAAATAAACCTAGCTAAGGTCTAAAATAAATGGAATTATATAAAGAAATGTAGAAATAACTTTTTGAGTCCTTTGGTAATACTACTAGTACCCTACTACTGGTTACTTGGTAGAGTAGGTACTATTGATACAGTGAAGCATCGTACATGAGTAAGTAATAGGTCTGGAAAGAAATGTCAGCAGAAAAGTAAATAAATTTCAAAAAGTCGGAACTGCTAGTAAAAGTACATAAATGATTATAGAATTGTCAAATGTGTACAACTTTGTCCCAAACTCTGAACTCTATAAATATCTTCTAGTAGTCTTGGCCATATGCTGCTACTACAAGTGTATATAAATCTACTTATCTCTGTATACTCAAGTACTTATAAGACTCTAGTAGTAGTGCCTGAAATAACTGAAAGAAAATTATTACATAAGCTATTTACTATCTTTATTGTGTATAATAAAGAACTTTTAAAAGTAAAGAAATTCTCTCTGACTTGAGTATAAAGATCTTACTATGATTCTTATTTAACTTTCTCCAGAAACAGGGAATTTAAACTAATCTTAAGTACTTATCTGCTTATATTTTAACTTTGTAATAGTCCTACTAGTACTATTACTACTTCTATTACGAGGCTTATTCTAAATTCTAGCTACTTTACATGACATTTGACATCCATTTATTTTATGTCTACCTACTTTGCTTTATCATTTGTTTTACTTAAGACTACAGAGTATTCTTAACTGAAATTCACTTAATTTTGAGCAGGTTTTAGCCTATTTTCTTGAAATTCTATGTAAAATAAGTCAATATTTTCAGCCTATAAAATATCTGTATTTTCATTCGATCTTAGGACTCCGTAGTAGGGTGATTAGAAAACTATCTTTGGTAATCATTACCTAATCATCTACTTCAGCTTTGAAAAACCAATTTCACCCTCAGATTGTATTGTATTGTATTGTGCTCTTTATTTAAGTGTCATAGCTATTTCAGTTTACAAAAACTGCTTTCCATATAGGAGAAACAGAATAATTCATAAATTCATAGATTCATAAGTAAATCTATAAATAGAAGCCAATATTAGGTTTTAAAAACTAAATTCAACCCAATCTGACTTGATCTTTACATAAATTGTCTACATTTCGATGTTTTTATATTTTCACGAGTATACGAGTATACATATTTATGAGTATCGTGTATTTATGAGTAATCAAATCCTATTTAGGTAGGTACTTTATTAATATGTACATAAAAGAAAAATATTTGAAATTTTTTTGTAATTTTATCGTGCTTGTATACTCTGATTCTTCCTTAGTGTAGAAATTCTATTTTTGAAAAAATGCAAAAAATGGTTTTGAAAGTGGTTTGCAAATTTTTTAAAAATATTTACGTGTATTTGTAACAAAATGAGGATTGATATGACATATATATTATTATTATGTAATAGTATGTAGTATCTGTATCTTTGTATGTATATATATTCATATGGTTTAAATATTTCCTTTGAGACTCCCAAATCCTGTGGCTGGGTGAAATGAAAGTAGAGTAGAACATTTTTTAATAATCTTCCCTCAAGCGAAACTCAAAATACTTATACATACTCATATGTAGTTAAAATATACCTAATATTTTGACTCAAAGGCAAAGGTATATTTTTTATGTTTTTGATGCGGGTTTTTATAAGATTATTCCCGTTCATATGTGTATTGTGTACCCTACTTTTACAGTAGGGTACGCAGATAGTCTTAGATTCTTATAGAGTAGGGTATTTTTACTTTATAGAGTAAATAAATGCCAAAAAAGAATATTGGAATGTAATGGAGGGAAAACTTTATGCTTAAATGATTTCACAATTTCACAATGCCAAAAATAAAATGCCATAAAAATAATCTTTGAATAAACTCTGCAAAAAAATACTTATACTACGGTGTACTATGATAGATATATGAACCTTACCTCAGGGTATACAGATTGAGATAGATTTGAGATTTTTTTAAATCTAAAATTGCAATTTTCTGGAAAGAAAAAATCTTCAAAGATTTTTAATGCTAAATGCTCTCTCTTCATTGACTTTTATCAAAAATACTAAAAAACCAAAATAAAAAAGATAAGAATTAAGCACATCAAATCTCAAAAGTTTAAGTATAATCATTTCAATACCTATATAAGGGTATATATCTTATCAATTGGTATGGCATAGTCCAATTTTGAGAATCAAAAGAATCAAAAAATCCTTTTTTTTTCATTTTAACAAATATCAATTTCTCCTTTCTTTCTCTCTTTAGTTCAATTTCTTTTGACTTTTTACTTCAACTCTCATTCCATTTTATGCCCTTTTTCTCTACATAAGTATCTACTATGTTCTATGGTATACTTATTTACTGGAGAAATACTCATATTATAGTCATAGTACTTATGTAGGTAGAACCGAGTTTGAATTTGAGAAACCAATTTTATCTCAACAACTCTCCAAGTTATATCAAGTGGTTCTGTCTATACAAATATTAAAGAAATTCTGGTTAAAAAAGTAGTGATCATCATAAAAAGACCCTTTTCAAATATCAAATATCTAATTCTAACCATAATTAAGTAGGTACAACTGTACATACCTATACTGTACCTAAGTCTATACCTGGGTTTAAAAAGTAGCCACAAGAATTACAGACTTGGGCATACATACTATAATTTTAAGAAGAAAAGAGATGCCTTTCACATAGGTCATAGGACCTATAATATGCTATGTCGTTGAGAATTTAAATGAAACTTTTCCAAAAATTATTTAATATTTGACAAAATTTTGAAATTTTAGGAAGGCGAATTTTTTGGTTCAAAATTTCAAACGTACCTAGGTGTAGTCTATATATATTCTACTTCTGTCCTTTTTTACTTTTTTTGAAGCGAGCTACTCGAATTTTTCAAGTTTATAAAATCTCATTTTACTTTTTGGCACTTGACTACAACCATTATAGGTAAGGGTAAGACAGAATTTACAATCAAATTATTACATTTATTTACATACCTATAATTTGCATATGTTCAATTGTATTTTTTATTTTTTCTAGAATAATCCAATATTCTTTTCTTACAGAACAGAATACTTGCTTTTTGGTGTTCTAGATTGGAAAAATATGTATAAAAATATGTAAATATCTGTAAGTTAGGTACCTATGTAAAAACACAAGACATAAGAAAACTTTCGAGTTAAATGGCTTACAATGGAAAAAAAGTGAAATTATTTCATTCCACAGTACCATAGTACTACAGGATACTAGCAAATGTACAGTATGACTTGCATTACATTAATTTTTGCAATGCATTTACTTTCCTTAACATTATTACTAGGCCCTCATACATAGTATATTTTTTGTATACTTTTTTGTAAAAACAATGCAGTTTATTTTTCATTTCATGGCTCATGACTATCGTATCTTGGCTATAAATATACAAGTACTATAGTAGTGCTATTACTAGTGCTCTAGTAGGATATGGAGAAAGTACTAACTTTGAGAAAAGTAACTTTCTCTAAATTCAAGAGACAGTTTACAATTCTTTTCATTTAACTGTATTAGCTTAGCACTCGCTTTTTTTTCCTCCACATTATAATACTTATGCTATGCTCTACTTATTCCACTAACTTTGTAAAAAAAAAAATTCAAACCAGACTCGTACCCTAATGCCTGGTATGTATCTTATGAGTATGTGAGTATAAATTCTCTGATATACTTGGGAACATATACACTACTTATAAACCAATGTCTTAAAAAATCCTAAAAAAGAATCTGAAGAATTCTTTTATTTCTTTTTACTTCCTCAATAATACTAGTAGTACAGTTATGTATCTATCTATCTATCTATCTATCTATCTATCTATGGTAGTTCCCTTCAACTTGCTATTCGTATTTCATATAATTCGCAAACTTTTCAAAGTAAAATTTTACTTGAGGAAATAAGCTTTCGAGTGCAATAAAACCATTCGATTATACTACTCATATGTAGTGTATAATAAAAATAAGAAACTAGAGCTACTTTGTTTGAGAATTCCAAAAATCAACTTTTTTGAGCTTTTGATATGATTTGATCTTTTTTTAATGCTTTGGTAGCTCTTATTTGTAATACTTTTATTATCATAATCTGTATTATAGATAAATCGATATTCTGATGACTGGATAATTTTTTAGGTACACTTTTTATATTAGGTAATTGTAAAAAAGAACACACTAGTAAGTAACTATCTAGTAATTGTAGTTATTTAACAAAATCGGTTTTGACCTTGAAGATAACCCAAAATTTATTTCCTGTATACATGTAAATTGAAAATTGGAGGAAAATCTGGGATTTCAGAAAATGGATATTTTATGAGTCATAAGTTATGACCTAGATTATTCTGTATAAATTAGTGGTAATAGTAGTAATACTTAGGATTAGAGTGTATTAAAAAAGGTGTTCTTTAGGTTATTCTTTTAGATGCTGTTTTTTACGCAAACATATATAACTTTTCTATATTTTGTAATACTGAATACTAGCTGTGTTATAAAAAAAGTAGTCAATTCTAAAAAATTTAAATCATTCAACCATGAAACACATACATCATTCTATCTATTCTATTGAGTCCAAAAAAACTTGAATCAAAGGTATTCTTATACAGATACTCGTATCGTATATTATAACTAATGTACCCTACATTTAGGTATGGTTGGTATAATAATTTCATTTCTAAAAAGGAGAAATGTAGTGCAGAGATTTTTAGTCTGGTAGAAATTGAAGATTTTTCTACTTTTTCAAGACTTGACTCTCTCACTGGGAGTTCTTTTCTTTCCCGGATGCTCCACAAGAGACTCGATCTTTGAAGCTGAGACGACTACGAAATGCAATGCGACCCTATTTCCATTCATTTCTCATTCTTTACCATAATTTTTTGTCAAATATCCTCAAAACTATTTTTAGAAATCTTCGATAATGTTGTACAAGTATATAGTACTGATATTAGACTAGGTATGTATTACATTAGTATAGTACTACATTCGCAATTCAGAGAATTTAAGAGTAGGTTTACAAATAGGTATTAAAGGTATATTTCCCAATTTCTTTCTCTATTTAGAATTCATGAGAAAGTACTGCAAAAGAGCCGAAAATATGAATCTAAAAAAAGTCGATCAATCTACTTCACCGTAGAATATATGAGTATGCAGTATGAGTACCTACTTATACAGAATAGTGCATAATGTAGTAGGTACCTATATCGAGATCGACCTAGTACATAATAATACAGTCCCTATAAAATGGAAATCAATAAAATACTTACGGCGATTAATAAAATTCATAAAATAATTCAACTAGGCCATACATATATTATAATATTTCAGCAAAAAAATGACAGATCACTTTTAGAAAACTGAATATTTTATCAAAAATTCCTTACATTTTACTATACCAAGGGTACTTTTCCAGTAGAGTAGGTACCTAGCGTAATTTAATTATATTTTGTATTCAATCTCAAATTCTTTATTAAAGTATTAAAGATAGTATTAAATTATTGGTGATAAGTAGGTTAGATATATTATTTAGGTAATTAAAAAAAGAAGCAAAGAATATTTTCAATTATTACAATCTTCTGCTGGCTCAAGTAATTGGTTAAATTTCAATCAAAATCAAAATTACTAAACTTAAATAGATAATAGTCAATTACTTTTAACTTTTACCTATATTATGTAAGTTTTAATTTAAAGTATGAAGTAATTTACAATTTATTATTAATTGTAATATCTGTAGTAAAAAAAACTTATCGTTAAATTGTTAGCTCTACTCGTACTCTTCAATGGGTATTCAGTTATTCAGTATTAACATTGTAAGTAAATGAGTATGAGGTAATAAAGAGGAATCACATGTAAATTGACTTATTTCTTTCGGTACTTATCTTTTAGAAAGTTTGATTGTTGGATAATTGACGCTTAAATTAATTAACTCCAAATATTATAGATCATCTAATTCGAGAGGAATAACACCCACATTTTTAGGAACATTTTCATCTTCTTCAAGCTTCTTATTTTCATTATGTTTTTCAATTGAGATATCCAACTCTTTCCACATTATGGGTTCAGCTTTTCGGAGACGAATTTCAACTTTTGATGCAAACATTTGAGCAGAACAGTTCATAGGATCAATTATCTATAATTAAAAAAAATCATTATAAAAATATTTTATAATTTTAGATTTTAAGTAGAAATATTATTGAGTTTAAAAAAATGTTAGCATACCCCCGATAAAATCAATTCTTTTTTGTAATAAGAATTCTCTTCCGGGAAAAATAAATTGATGTTAAGTTTAACTCCATTGACTTTAATATATGATTTTTTCGGATGATATTTTTTCGCATAAACCACAATTATTATATCTTTTCCTGTTTGAAGCCAATCATGACGACAATTTACTTTTAGAAATAATAATAAATAAATTAAAAGGTCAAGAATAATTGTATTAAAATAAAATGTTACCCAATTTATTTCCTTCTTGATCTGCTTTATCGTTTTCATTTTCTAATTTAATCCAAATATGTTTGCCAATAGAACAACCTTTTTGAGCAAGAAATTCAGAAAATTCAGTTGTTCTCTTTGTACAGCTAAAAATATTTAAAAAAGCTCAGTATTAGAATAATTTTTCCCTCTTTCAAAATAAATAATAGGTTCAAGTCAACCTACGGATTATCCTATTTCTATAGTCAATTGATAATCGATAGTCAATGTGAACTTACCATGACCAAAATTTTAATCCTTCATGAAAAACAGGACATCCTGGATGATATTTACAATCTTCATTGCTTGATTCTGGTCCTCTGTATTCCTATTTTAAAATCATAAATTACGAAATAAAATAAAATATTTAATAATAATGACGTTATTCTTAATATTTAATGTTTTACATACCGCTTGACATCCAGAATTTTTACAAGTAGTTCCAATTTCGATTACACCGTTATAGTTAGACTGGTCAGACTTGTCTTCTTTCTGGACAGGTTCAAAATTGATTGAAGTAAGGCTAGGTGAAATCTCGATATTTATATCAATCAAAGGCAAATCTGCATCTGGACGTTTCATAGGAGCTACAGTTGGTTTGGCCATCGGCTTCTCCTCAACAACAATGTTAACTTCTTCTTTCTTTTTTTCAGGCTCTGGGGGTTTAACATTAGAATGAAAGGATGTTGTACAACCCTATTTAGAATAAAAAACCAAATCGTAATCATACAAAACATTTAAATGATAAAAGAACTAGGTAGATATTTTACTGATTAATAAATGTGTATAGTGCATTACTTTATTACCTTCATATTAAGAAATTCAGTAAAATCAATGCATTTCCTCTTGCAGCAGCTCCAGCCTTTGTATGCATCTAGTAAATACAAAAAATACATTAAATTATACACACTATTGAAGATGAGTAATTTTTATTACAAAAGTACATCAACAAACCTAAATTAAAGTCCAATAATACAACATAGATAAACTTACCATGAAAGAATGGTGCACCAGGATGAAATACACAGGATTTTTCAGTATTCTGCTCGGGGTCATAATCTTGACCACATCCTCGATTGTAACAGGTCAACATTTTGCTGTATGGCAGATGATCAGCAGCAAATTCAGTTCAGAATCACATTCGATCGCTCGACTCGAATAATCCAGAATCCATACATTCTCTGACAAACTTTTTGAAAAATTGACGAGGGAATTTCAGGGAACCTGAAATTTTTGTAAATGTGAAAT
>JAQIXA010000749.1:0-35132 GCA_034699045.1 Nanhermannia cf. coronata Gr-Ori-00579
TTCTCCAAATGACCTAAAAAATCGATTGGTGATGTTATTTTGGCAAAGATCGCGTTTTTGAAATTCACCCCAGTGTGATATGGGACAAATCGAATACTTTTAGAAAATTAATTTTTGTAATTCATATTTCATATCATGCAAAAAGTATAATTTTTTATTTTAATTGTAATTAAATACATACCCCATACCTTATATTTTATACCTAGTATTTATATAGTACCTACTGCTGTCAGTTAAGTTATTTATAAAAAAGTATAGTCATAAAAAGTTATAATCTTTTGTGTGTTTGTCTGCAGTGTCCTGTGATTAGATGATTACATTACAAGAACAGACAGATCATGTCATGATTATGATTTATGTAATTCAATTCAATATCCTATAAATCTATCTAGGTAATTTATAAGAACAAGAACAAGGTCAATTTTAGCCTGGTATAATTGTTCTCTAATTATTCTATAAATCAATTGTTCGGCCTTTTTACCAGGGTTTTGTGTTTGTTTGTGGAGTGAAATCATAAATTTTTATGATATTTTTTTATAATTTCTGTCATTGGACTTTGGACTAGAAGTTGACAGTTGGTAAGCTACAATGGCCCTTAAAAAGGTCAAAGGTAATCTGGAGCGACTTTTCGATAAGAATCTGACAGATTTAGTACGAGGGATCAGAAACAATAAAGATAATGAGGTAAGTAAATATATATAACAACAATGCTTTTAGGCTTTTTATTAAGTCTATTTTTACCTAATTTGTATTTGTAAAGTATTCAGCTCTGAAAACCTAATTTTGGGCCAAAATTTTTGGCCAATTTCATATTATACCTATGTATATAATGTGGTGATATGCCAAAGTTTGAGTTTTCACAGCTGAATTAGGACAATAAAGTAATAAGTATATAGGAACCTTACACTTTACTACCCATTATTAAATGTCTAATTTTTAATTGTTTTATTTTAGGCCAAGTATATTGCTCAATGTATCGAAGAGATTAAAGTTGAACTCCGACAAGAGAATATCGCCGTTAAAGCCAATGCAGTAGCAAAATTAAATTATGTAAGTTACTTATAATTTGTTATAGTTTATTGCCAAATGATAACATTATGATTTTTTAATTCTTTTTATTACAGTTACAGATGATCGGATGTAATTATAATATATTTCATTTTTTCTATATTTAATATCGGTTATTCATATAATTCAGCTCTGGAACACTTGATTTTGGCCTCTATTGCATAAATAGAGGGCAAAATCTTGTTTTTCAGATCTGAATTTTAATGATTGCCATACTTTTGTATGAATTTGTCATTTATCACATCTTATTTCTAAAATTACAGATGATATTAGTTGGGCTGGCTTCAATATTATTGAGGTTATGAGTTCTCAAAAATTCACTCATAAAAGGATAGGCTATTTAACAGCATCTCAGAGGTAAGTAGATCAGAATTAGTAATTACAATTACCTTATATTTATCGATAATCATAATGAATAAATGAAATGAATTCTTTTTTATTTATAGTTTTCATGCTGATATGGTATAAATTATTTTATTTTAAAAATTACTTGCCTACCTACTACTAACAGTAACCAATATTACAGCTAATTAGGTACCTACTAATTACTAATTATATTTTTTTTAAATTCTAGGATCTACTAATGCGTAAGTAATATATATGTCATAATAAGTACCCTACAGATATGTTTATTTTAGTATTAAGATTAAGTTAAAGTTGGTATTTTATTCAGTTATTTTATTTTATTCTATTCAGTCACTACAAATATGATTAGAAAAGATTTGAGTTCACAGAATCAATATGAAGCTGGAATGGCCTTAAGTGCTCTATCGTGCTTTGTTTCCACAGACCTAGCTCGTGATCTAACCAATGTATGCATTCTTAATTTTAATTTCAATTACATTTTAAATCGTAATTTTTTATCTTTTAGGACTGTATGGTTCTATTGACTTCCACAAAACCATATCTAAGAAAAAAAGGTGTTTTAATGCTCTACAAGATATTTTTAAAATTCCCTGATGCCTTAAGAGCTGCATTTCCAAGACTTAAAGAAAAACTTGAAGATCCTGACCCTGGAGTTCAAAGTGCTGCGGTCAATGTGATCTGTGAATTAGCTAGAAAAAATCCCAAAAACTACTTGTCTTTAGCTCCTATATTTTTCAAGTTATTAACATCATCAACAAACAATTGGATGCTTATAAAAATCATTAAACTTGTAAGGACTAGCATCCTTTTAATTTAATATTTACCTGACTTAGATCTACTTAGGATTAGATAAAATAATATATATAATGCCTTTTTATTTTTTCTAGTTTGGTGCATTAACTCCCTTAGAGCCAAGATTGGGAAAAAAACTTATTGAACCATTGACAAATTTAATTCATAGCACATCAGCGATGTCTCTACTTTACGAATGTATAAATACAGTTATAGGTAAGTTTTAACTTATAGGCAATTTTGATTAGTTTTACCAACAATTTTAATTATTTAGCCGTTCTAATCTCGATATCTACTGGGTTACCAAATCATAATGCTTCCATTCAGGTACGTTTACCAATGTCAATATTAGAATCATTTATAGCTTCGAAAAACCAGATAATCTCAATTTTTGTATTTACCTATTTGTTTTAGATAATAATCATAAGTTGCAAAAACCTATGCTAGGTACACTTTAATTTTAAAAAATGATTTTTTTATTTTTAGCTTTGCGTCCAAAAACTTAGAATATTAATAGAAGATTCAGATCAGAATCTCAAGTACCTTGGACTCTTAGCAATGTCAAAAATTCTTAAAACTCATCCAAAATCTGTTCAGAGTCATAAAGATTTGGTTATGAAATGCCTAGGTATAAATTGACTTATTTTACTTTATACTTGTATTATATTTTACATGTAAACATTTCCTAAATGATTTTACAGATGACAAAGATGAATCTATAAGATTGCGTGCTCTCGATTTATTATGTAAGTTCTTATAATTTTAAGTTTTTATTTTAATTTTAATTTTAATTAAATTTTTATTAGATGGAATGGTTAGCAAGAAAAATTTGGAAATTATTGTTAAAAAATTGATGGTGCATTGTGAAAAAGTTGAGGGGACTTCTTATCGTGATGAGCTTTTAACAAAGATAATTCATATTTGCTCTCAAAATAATTATCAACATATAACTAATTTTGAATGGTAAAATATTTATACTAAAATCATAATACTAGGTACCCTACATTATTATTATACTATTTCATTTCATTTTGTTTAGGTATGTAAGCGTTTTAATTGAACTTGCAAGAATGGAAGGATTAAATGGCGGAAACTTAATTGCATCTCAATTATTAGGTAAGAAAATAAATAAGTTCATTCATTCAAACTGTTTACATTTTTAATTTCTTTATAGATTTGGCTATCAGAGTTTCCGTAAGTTTGCCATTATTTTATTGGTCTTTTCATTAATTCAATTCGAAAAACCCCAATAAAATTCTTAATTTCAAATGTATTTTTACTCTTGTTAAATTAAGAATAAAATTGGGTTTATCCGAAATTAATATTTAAATACTTATTCATTCTAATTGCATTTTAAGTCTAAAATACAAACTATTTTTATTATTTTACAATTATAGGCAATTCGTCCTTTTGCCGTCCAACAATTAAGTTTACTTCTTGATAATCCATTTGTAATTTTGGGACTCTCTGGTGGTAGTATTTCATATTCCTCAAGTTCAAGAGCCCCAATGTCTCAAGTATTGTATGCAGCGGCCTGGATTTGTGGAGAATATGTCAAGTAAGAAGTTTTTTCATTTACCTATTGATTGAAATTAAGATAATACAATTTTTTCAAAAATTTAGATTTTTACCTAATCCACATCAAACTCTCTCATCATTACTGGAATCGAGGAATTCACAACTTCCACATAATATTCAGTCTGTTTACATTCAAAATTCAATTAAAATTCTTTGTTACCTTTTATCAACTAAAAAGAGTGTGAAAAAAGATTTGATTGAAAGCGAAGAAACAGAAGCATCAATTGAACCAAATGACAATCAAGAGGAAATAAATTCCAATTGTGATGAAATAAACCTTACTGAAATTCAAGATAAACTTAAACCATTCATTTCATCCGAAGAACTAGAAGTAAGATAGTAATTAGAATTAGGTAGATAAAAATCACGATTTAATACCTTATATTTTATTTTATCTTTTAGGTACAAGAACGTGCCTCGACCCTTGCAAATCTTATCAAGACAATATTAAAACTGGAAGCAAAGGGAGAAAACTTAACAGAAGTTGGTGATGAATTGTGCACTTATTTTTCAACAGAACTGAATCCTGTTGCACCCAAAGCGCAAAAAAAAGTACCAGTTCCAGAAGGATTAGATTTAGATGCTTGGATCAATGAACCGCCAAGTGAGAGTGAGGATGAAGAGCCTACTAGCTTCACAAGGACTGATGTATTTGTGAAAAAAAATTCATCAGGAATCGAATTTGAAAAAAAGAAAGAAGTTTATCAGCCAACAGAAGAAGAGCTTCTTAAGGTAAGCAAAAGCCACATTATTATATTTTTTATCATCAATATAAGCAGGCTCTGAAATTCTGATTTAATATTTAAGTAATCTAAAATCTTGATGCATAATGGATACCTACTACTCATAATTATATTTATATTTATTGACTATTTTATATTTTTAGCAAAAAAATGCAAGAAGATTGGAACAAGAACTTAATCCTCATTATCTTAAAACTAAATCATCTTCAGCTGGAAATTCAAAACCCTCATCAGGTTTTCAATCACCAATTGAAAATTATATGCCACCCATACAAAATCTTGATTTATCTGTTCCTCTAACTCTACAAGTTCAGTCTGGTTTTGCAAGTTCGGATAAATATTTACGAGAAAAGATTAAAAAAGAGGAAAAGGAAAAAAAGCGTCAACAAAAGAAAGGAAAAAAGAAGAAAAAGAAAGGTAAAAGTGACGATCATGATGAAATTGCTCATGATGAACATTCTGAAGATGAACCTATTCATACAGTTAGTAATACAATCGATTTGCCTGAAGGTGTTCTTGAGATTTCAGACAACGAAGATGGAACGCTCCCATCAAAAGATGATGAACACTATGCACTTGCATTTGTACTAGATGAACCCGAAGGAGATCGTACAACTCCACAGAGTCCTGAAAAAATGGATATTAGTCCCATTAAAACAATTAAAACTGAATCATCCACAACGAAGAAAAAGAAGAAAAAGAAACATCATCATAAAGAATCGTCTGAATTGCACGATGATACAAGTGATAAAAAGCCTAAAAAGAAAAAATCATCAACCAAAGAAATTGACAATAATAAACAGCAAGAACTTTTACTAATGTATGATGATTTTGAGGTTCCATCAACAACAACACCTGCACTAGAAAATAATATTGAAGAATCTATGGATGTAGTTGAAAATACTGTAGTTGTGGCTGATGCTGATGATGAGGTTAAGAAGATTGATAAAAAGCCAAAAAAGAAGAAAAGTTCCAAGGATAAAGATTCCAAGAAGAAGAAGAAAAGCTCCTCTGCTGATAAAAATCGAGATCAAGAAAAACATTCAGCATATGACGAAGTTTTAAATTTAATGAATGATTAATCTTAATAATTCCAAAATACAAAAGTTTTTTGCATTTTTTTCCAAACTTTATAAACAATCAGGATATTTTCATTTAAAACAGTTTAGTTGTATAGGTACTATGTTATTTAGCTTAAATTATTTTAGCTGTCGCTGTCATATTTTGCAAGATTTTTTTTTGAAATTATAAAGTAGATAATTGAGAATTTAAAATAGTTTAAAAGTTTTAGAAAAAATTTATTATTTATTAGATCCCATATTAAGTTGTAAGTAATTTATAATGATTTTAAAATAATATTTTATTCTAAATAAAAGAATAACCACAAAAAAATAGGATTTGTAATTTTATTTACTTGTATGTATTCAGAAAGTGTTTCAAAATTTTTCATAAACAATTCTAAGTGAATCTTCAGCTCTCTGATATCTGCTAGATGAAGCATCAACTAAACTTAAGCAACTTTTTAATTTGAGATCAACCTTATTTCTATTCTCCAAAGTGTCTCGTATAAAATTAAAGCATTCATTTGATGATTTGGAACTTGCACAAATTCCAATCAAATGATCTATCAAGTTTTCAGGATAGTAATCTCCATTAGGTAGCCCAAACCCTTTGTCTTTATCTTGTTTCAAACCCCAGTCTTGACTTTCATTTTCTGCTAAAATTATGTAAGGTGTTTGAACAATCCTCAGATTTTTTTTGACTACAGACATGATTTTCTTATACTTTTCTCGAGGATTTTCTTTAGCATAGGTTCTTCCACTCATAGTGTGTGTTAGTAGGATTATAAGGTTAGAGTAAGATTTTGATAATAATCTATTATTGAGGAGATCAATCGCACGTAATGTACGTGTAAATGATGAACTTTGTAGGGATATTTTTTCATCATCAAATCTCATTACTAAAACTATACATTGAGGTATATGAAGTCTGAGTTCTGGATCTCGATCCAAATATCTTTTTAAAGTGCCAATTATTTTTGAATCCCTTTCAAGACTTCCACCTTTAATAAAACAAATAAACATAATGACTTTCGAGATTTTGATTTTCCAAAGATTTTTTGCAATTACCTAAGCCAGGAGTATCGATAATTCTCAAATTGGACTCATTAGTTGAGTTAATTGTTGTAAACTCGAGGATTTTTCCTCCAGCTTCAGTTTTATAGACTGGAGATAATTCTCTTTGACCAAATAGGAAGTTTATCTATTAAAAAATATGTTTTTGATTTTATTTTGAAAGTACAATAATAATTCCTTATACTAGTACAATACAGGAATAATATTTTGCAAAACTAGTGTAGGGTACTTACTGTTGAAGACTTGCCAGAATCAAATGGCCCTAAAAATAGAATGAATCCATTTTGATCACTAGTCTTGTGTCGATCAAAAGTTAATGGTGGCAAAGGTGGTGGTATATGAATTCTTTTTGGACTGATAATTAACTCTTTTTTCTTACTATTTACACGATTTCTGTTCATTTTTTTAAGTTTTTACTTCGTAAATCACCAAAATAAAATAGAAATAATGGAAAAAATTACAGATAATTCGAAGATGTGATTACAGTAGTTTTTATAAAATTCAATAAATTAATAGTCTGTAAAAATGTTAAAAATGCAATGAAATGCCTATTTTAAATTCAAATTCCATGATAGCTGATTTATAAATAAATCTCTATAAGGTCATAGCAAAAATATGTAGATTTTTTTATCATTTCAAGTACAAATACAAAAATAACAATGTACGATACTAGGTAAGTAGGATAGATAGACTTACCTATATAATTATAGGTATCGGTACTGATTTTACTGATTTATGATAAAATATTAGCATTGAATTATATGACAAGCTTCATGGATAATTTCTTTATCATATAACCTACGTAATTATTTACTGTTTGCAATAAAGTTATATAAATATGAAAGGAATCCTATGTAATAATTACAAACATAAAAAGAATAGCCATTAATTATTTTGATATTGAATTATATCTTTTAGATATCATTTCAATCATTTATATTTCAATTTTTCGAGCTAAAATACAAAAACCTTATAAGCATTTTTACTTTTAATCAACCTATAGTAATAGTTATCTACTACTCATTAATCTAGATAGGTAAGTACATAACATCAATCCATACTACTACTACCAAAGTTAATTTGTAACTTTTCCATTTCTTACAATGAAATTCGGAATTAAAATCAATTTTTTAGAAATTTTAGTTAATTTATTGATAAAATCTAAAAATCTTCAAAATTTCAGGATCTTTCTAAAATTCCCAAAAATCTCAAAATTTGTATACAAAAATCTGTTGTAATTTACTTGATTTTGATTCAGAAATATAGCGCACTGATAAATTCATTCATAAATTTTGTTATTAATGTTTCTAAAAATTATTAATTTTTGTTTTTTTTTAATTATAGACAGACCGTATTTAAATTTAACCATAAAAATCGAAAAAATCGAAAATAAATTGGAAATAAAAAAATCCGATCGATTGATATTTATTTTTAAAATTACGATTTTTGCCAACCTTGTTTATTTTATGCATAACCATAAGATAAATCCTAGACTCTAGGTATGTATGTACTGATAGATGCGATTGAATAAAATCTTGAACTCTTGAGAATTTATGCATTTATTTAATTTTTAATGAAAAACTAGCCTTTTTACTGGAATTTGCAAATTTCAACAAGCTGTAAGCTGGTAGGTAGTAGGTATATATAATAAAAAACAAGCTTGTTTTTTATATCATTATTACAGATACTTTTGTATCTTTTTCGTTTGTTCACAAGTTCTCAAAGAACTTTTTATTATTTTATCAAAAATCAAGATTAAGATATTAAAACCACTATTTCATAACATGCGATGTGTAGAAAAAATAACAAATCAAATAAATAATTGTACGAACAAATGCAAATTTCGTGTACCTACTGGTTAATTATTTTATTGTCAAGTAGTAAAGGAGCAAGTCTTCATATCATTTTTATCTCTTTATCGGAATATTTCATGCAGTTTGATATCTTTATCAAAATCAAGAATCAAGAGTTTAGCTCGTCTGACTAATTCTTGATTAATATAGATCTTTTACATCGCCGATAAAATTCTGTTTGAATTTGACATTATTATGCAGACATAGATGCTACTTTGTATAATTATTAACAAATAGAGAATTTTCTTGATATTTAGATTCTCGAAAATGACAGAGTACAGAAGGTTAGCTTTAAAAAACTTATTTGAGAGCTCTTTCGAGTTCAAAATACAATTCAGAATTCAGATTCAAATTCAAATTCAAGTCATTTTGTATAACTGGAAATTTTTTTTGTTTCTTTTGAATCTCTTTGATTTTGATTGGTAGGTAATTGGCAATCGGCATTGATTAGAATCAAATATCACTTTGCTTCAAATCCTAGTCTCAGGATCAGTCTCGGTCTTTAATTGAATTTGAATTCAAATGAACATACTTATCTAAATAATATGTGTTTATTCAGATACATATTGCAATAAAACAAACACTCGATAATAGGAATTGAATACTTGAGAACCTACTGATATTTATACAGCGAAATCCCAATATGTAGCACATATTTTTACCAATTTTCCTAGAAAATCTCTATTTTTTTGGAAATATTTTAAATTACATCTAATAGTAAGGGTATATAATAAGACAATAGATAAGAAAATTTCCAATTAAAATCCTAATCCTCATATGTCATAGGCCATAGAATAGGGATCCTTGGTAAGTAGGTACTTTTTTGTATTTGATTTCTTGAATATTTTATTAAATTATCTATTACCTTATGCCTTATAGAGAGTGTCTGTTGTATCTAGGTGTTTGACATCAAACTAAAATTTTAACTTCGGTTTTTTATCCATAGTTTTGAGAAGCTTGTGTACTCGTTCTCCTTGATTTGGGTCGTTTAACCCGTCCATACTTTACACATAGACAAATACTTCTGGTCCGGTTTACAATATATCTTTTGGACATACCTAGTAGTCATAGCCTTAGCTTAGCATAGATAAAATACCATTTAGATTTTTGCCATATTCTTACATTATAATAGTTATGTATTAGGTTTCAAGGCATATATAACCTACAATTTACAATTACAATACAGAATATGTACATATAATGTAAATGTATAGGTATAGTGTTTAAGCAATTCTGTGGTCAAAAAAAATCAAACAGACCCCATACTATCTTATTAAAGGTCTTTTGCTTTTCGAAATGCGCCCTGGAATGAATCTTTAAATTATTACCTCAAGACTCAAGAAAAGTTTGCATGTAATTTGACCATAAGATGTACCATATATGGTCTTATGGCCAAAACTTTTTTTTTCTCATTTTTATTTCAGATTTGGTTTTGTGGATGACATTCAACTGGGCTTAAACCGCACCAGTTCAATAGACTGACTCAACCTGGCTTGTTCTTACCCATTTATTTTAATATAATTTTGGAATTTTAAAAATTTTGGAACTTGAACTAGATTAATTTTAAGGTATATATATATTGACAATAATTAAAGGTTGATAAGGATCACATTTTCATAATTTATATTTTGTTTTTTGATAGTATGGTCAGCCGGAATTTTATCTTTGGACTGGTTCTGACAACCGTTTTAATTTTATTTTTATCCGTGTATCAAACACAATCTGAAGAAATATTTTACCAATTGCCAACACCATATTCTTATTCATGTCTGAATGAGACTTGTTCTCGGGATAAAAATCCAGAGGATTCGCCCACAACTCAATCATTAGCCAAATGTCGGTTACTTTGCGGAGAATATCGTTCAGTATGGCCAAGACCTACTGGATATTCCGATTTGGCTGATGAACTCGTATCGTTTAAACCTCAGAGGTAATCAAAAATTTTGAAAAAATACGAATTTTTTTGGAAAAAAATCACTAAAGTTTATACCTATATATAATGAATAATTGAGATATACAGATTTTAGTAGGTAATATCACTAGATTATTAATAGTGTTAAAAAAGCTTGTCATTTTTCTTGTCAAGTTAGTCAAGTCAAAATGTGAAACACTAATATACAGATTATTGACACACTGAAGAGTAGGTACAAGTACCTAATTCATAAATTATAAAGCCAACTATAGTTTATAAGAAGCGCAAGTAGGTACTTACCAGTATAAAATTTTATAAAAAAATTCCAAAATATCTCAAATCTCAAGTATTTCCTGTCAAATAGGCTTGTCAAGTTCAAGTTCTTTCAAAATAATTTCAAGATTTCTTGGACTAAAAGTCAAAATATGCAGGATATTTGGAAAAATTTCTTTTGCAGATAGATTTTCTGCTGATATTTGTAGTGAATTTGCATTACTTTCAATTATTTTTAGATTATTTATAAATTGGTATCATCCACCATCAGCCAAAATCCGTGATATGTTGTCACAATTAGGAAAAAATTTCCAGCAAGAATTACTTAAAATGCATCCAAAATATGATCAAAGTGTCCCAATGACTAAACAACCAAATCCATTTGACAAGAAATACACATCGGAAGTTGAAAGGACAACTGTTATGGTCACTTTAAGGATTGACTCACTCGATGACAGACTACTATATTCGACAAATGAAAGCTATGTCATTAATATGAATACCTCTGAATCTGGTGTCGTTGAAGTTAAGGTAATTATCACGATAAAAATTTCAAAATTTTCAAAAATGATTTTAAGACTTGTGAAATGAAAAATTAATTTTATTTAGATTCATGCACCCTCATATTTTGGAGCTAGGCATGGTAAGTACTATCTGTATACATAATACCTAGATACTTATTTAACAGTGCCAATAATTTCTTTAAAAATAAAGGTTTGGAGACTCTGTCACAATTAATAAGTTATGAAGATAGCTGTGAATGCTTAATCATGATCAAACATGGACATATCGAAGGTATTTTATTTTTAAATGTGCCTATATATATTGATTTTAATTTCAAAATTTTTAATTAAACAGATGAACCAGTATTCCCAGTAAGAGGTAAATTGAGAATTCTTTTCGAAATTTGAATAAATGACTAGGATTGAATTTATTTTAATAATTTTTTTAATATTAGGACTTATGTTGGATTCTGGACATAATTGGCTCTCACCTAAAGCTATAAAGAGAGTTATTGATGGAATGAGTTACAATAAGCTCAATACACTTCATTGGCACATGGGTAAGACTTAAGATTCTTAATAACTATTACTAAATACAAATACTAATTAAAGGCCCATTTTACCTAAATATAAGAGATTTTCATAAAAAATTCAATTCATTTATAGTCGATGCCCATTCGTTTTCATTCTACTCGAGAAGAGCCCCAAAAATGGTAATTATTTGAATAATTCTAAATCAATTAGCAATATGAATTTCTAAAAAAACTGATGAAATTTCATTTTAACATAGGCTTTATATGGAGCATATGCACCAAACAAAATTTATTATCCAGATATGGTCAGAGAAATTGTTGAATATGCTCAGGTAAAATTGATATACTACCTCTAATCTTAAGTATAACTATAGTACTAGTACCTAAGCTAAAAGATAGATAATTTACAATTTTTAAATTGTTAGGTTCGTGGTGTAAGAGTTATTCCTGAAATTGGAGGTCCAGCTCGGATGGGAAATGGGTAAGAAAATTTTCAAAGTTTAAAAAAATATCCATATATGACAATTTTAATTTATGATTTATTTTATGACCTAATAAATTATGTAAATTAGATGGCAATGGGGTGAACGTGAAGGAAAAGGTGATCTCGTCGTTTGTCTCAACAAAGAACCCTGGAGAGAATTTTGTTCTGAACCTCCTTGTGGTCAATTGAATCCTCTCAATAATGAAACTTATAGAATTTTAGGCCGAATTTACAGAGATGCTTTAGACTCATTTGCAGGCACCGATTTTTTCCATATGGGGGGAGATGATGTGAACTTTTCTTGCTGGAACTCTTCAGGTAATAAAAATCCATCATAGCTAACAGATCCTGTTTTTTGTACCTACAAATATTCACTTGCCTAAGTTCTGAAATACCTAATGTTTACACATTTTTATATGGATTTAGTCAATAGATTCAAGGCAAAATTAGCTGTTTAGAACTGAATAGTTAGTGATTGAACAGATCTGACAGATTAGATTACATATTATATTATACATAAATTAATTTCTTTCTACTACTTTTGTGAATCTCATTTCACCCCAGGGGCAATTTGAGATTCGTTAATTTCATTTCATTTCAAGTATTCTAGTCTAAAGATATTTTTAGATATTAACTAATCTAGTCCTAGTCTATCTCTATTTACGTGATTTTCTGAAAAACTGAGTTAAGACATCAATTACACGTGATTATTTGTAAAATTGTTGCCATAATTGGGTGTTTCAGAGCTGAATTATAGAGAAGACTTTAGCTAAAACCTTTTTTTGAATTATAGATGCTATGAATGACATTTTGAAAGCCACTGCACAAATCCCTAATGATGTAACATTTCAAAGGTAAAAAAAATAAAACATTCTTGATTTTATAGTTACATAATAATTAGTTAACTAACTAAATGGAACATTCTTATTTTAAAATGCAGATTATGGATGGAATACCAATCAAGATCACTTCAAGTTCTTTACGACGGTGTTTCTGACAACAAAGAGAAGCCAACACCAATCATTTGGGATTCAAAACTAACTACATTGAGAGACTCTGACATTGTTCTTGATCCAGACACTTATGTTATTCAAATTAAATCTGCAGCACGTGAACCACAATTAGCCAAAATTGTAAATCGAGGCTATAAATTAATTTTTTCAAATGCCGATGCTTGGTCTTTTGATTGTGGATTTAATTCTGGACTTTTACCACCACTTGGTTTGTACATTAAATTACTTAATTGTTAATTTAAATAAAATAAATATTGAATTTTTATCACAGGTGTTGGACCACCAAATCCAAATCAAGTATTACCACCATGTGGAGGGGATTACAAAACATGGAAAACTGTCTACGATAATGACCCAATGAATATTGCTGCGACACATCACAATAACGAAACTGCTGCTTATAATCAAGGTAAGAAAATTTTGAAAATTTTTAACTGATTTTCTAGCTAATTTCATTCCTCCTAACTTTTAATTTTAGTTCTTGGTGGTATTGCTACAATGTGGTCTACTGAAGTTGATGAGTCTACACTTGACCCCAAATTATGGCCACGTGGAGGTATAAATATTCACTTACTACCATTCACTTACTACTTGGTCATTTTTTAAATTTTATAAAAATATTTAGCTGCTCTTGGTGAAAGACTTTGGACCAATCCAATTTCATCTTGGAGAGATGCTTCTGGTATTTAAATATTTATAAAATTTTCAAGAATTTTTGAAAATACCTAAATTATTTATTATGTATTTTATAGGTCGATTGGATGCTCATAGGGATAGGATTGTTCAGAGAGGAATTAATGCTGAAGCTATTCGGTAAGAAAAATTGTCAAAAAAATTTATTTAAAAAAATTAATAAATTTTTTCTAATAGGCCTGAATGGTGCTTCCATAATCGTGTCGAGTGCGAATTACTTTTGTAATTTTATATATAGATTGAAAAAACGAAATGACATTATAAATATAGATTATATTTATTCACTAATTACATGAATTTGAAATACTATTTACTTAATTAAATGAGAACTTGTACAAGACCTGCCAAAGATATAACTACAAACTTCATTTACAAATGTACATACATTATTTGACGCGAAAAAAATGCAAAAAGTAAGTACCTACTTTATAACTTTACTGATTATTTATGAAACTGCTTAAACTGACTGGACTTGAAAAAAATACTCAAATGTACTTTAAAAAACTCATTAATATATTTTAGACATATTTTAAAGACTAATGGAGGACAAGGGGTATAACCAAATAATTATAAATTATTTGGGTTTATTAGCTATTAGTTGTAGGTTTTAATACTATTTATTTCTTTAACCTATTAATATTTATAGGCTTTTTTATATTAAACTACATTATGTAGGTATTACATAAAACATAATCTTAAAATTTCAATTTATACTCAAATTTTCTAACTCAACCATCATTAATTAATAATAATGTATATGTATAAGAGTCATTTAAAATTTGAAAGAAATAAAATGCTCTTTAAATAAACAATCTAAGAATTTAGCAAAAAAAATCAATCTGGATTTTTATTTTGAATTATAGGTAAGTACTGTTTTATTTATAAGATAGTAGTAGGTACCGATAGTTGCGAATTCTTTACAGGAAAATTATCCTATAGTTCATTCATTGATAAGTAAATTTTTTGCAAAACTTTTATTTTCTCATAAGTTTAATTTTAGTTATTTTGTAAATATAAATTTTGCTTTGAAATTTGAAACCGAAATCGAGCTTTGTAGGTATTTGTTTTGAAAAATTTAGCATTCACCTCTCTTGACTATTTTAATAGCTCCTAGAAATTGTAAAATAAAAGTTGTTAGGTAAATATAATGCCAATTACCGATATAATTTTTTTTTACCTTTTAGACATTTTGCTTTGCAATCAAATTCGCATTTATTTGCATAGGTCCTTTGATTACTGGCGCAGTATGGGTCATAGTTTCTTGGGCAAACACATAGGCATTCTGAAATTTTTAAAAAACCAAATACATATATATTTTTGCAGGTATACTACACTACTAATATAGTACCTTACCTAACCTACTGATACATAACTATATTTATTGGTAGTGTACTTACCATTTTCAACTTCTTGGTCAGTTTTATCATCAACTTAAAGTAAAAAAAGTGAAAAAGATTTACAAAAAAGTACTACCTAAGTATGTATAAGGTAGGGTACTTTGAATATTGTTAATTCTTACCAATAAGATTATCGCAAGCCAAGGCAATGCCGACAATCGCAAGAAAGAGAAAAATAATAAATTTCATAATGAACAATGATTTTTTTAAGGCGAAATGACCAAATCGAAGAATAATAAATTAAATAATGACAATGGTTAGGGTATTTATAACCCAATTATAAAACGTATACCTAGATTTTTAGCAAAAAGTATGATTTCTTATCAATTTATCATTTTTATCTGTTCATTATCTGTAATAGTATATCAGTAGTTTTTGCGAGTTTAATGAATCATATTACTGACTGACTGGCTTAAAGTAGAGGATAAAAGGTGACAAGGAAAAGTATAGAGATAAATATTACAGAATATTAATCGCATTCAAACAGTTCTTATCATCGATCATGTTTACTAGGTATATAACTTGGTGACATTTGGACAAAATTTGAGAAACGATCAAATTAAATGTCTATTTCATTATGGAAAATTTTAATCATGAAAAAAATTTATACCTGCGTTTTGGAAATTAAAAAGTTGAATAACAAAACTTGCAATGGCATAGCTGTATTGTAGGCAAGTAAATTAGCTCAAAGTTATTAATGCTTAGATCAACGTGTTACAAATACTATAGGTGCTTATACATGCTATCATTAGTAGATATGTTACCTACATTTTTCCAGGTAATAGTATAGTAATTGTAATGAGTCAATGAGTAATAATAGTTATATGAGTAAGAATTATGATTTAATATTCAAGGTTATTTTCATTCAATTTTAAGTTAATTTTGCCCTTTAAAAATTAAAAATCTTGAACAGGATTTTGGAAAAATATGAATGAATGGACTAAAACCATCCTTTATTGGTATTTGTACCTAATACGAGTATTACAGATGGATGAGATAATCGCAGGTTATTTAGGTATCTTTTGCTAAATGTTTATTCCTAAGTTATAGTAGGCAATTTCATCTATCTATGTATGAACATAACCAAATCAATTAGCAAAGTAACTTTTAACTAGCTTTTTTAAAAGTTTAATAAAAATACTAAAGTACCTACATAACGATAAGTATCACTAGAGTACACTTCAAAAAAACTTTTTATTTATAGTGTTTTCATTCATTTTGAATAGAAAATTCCCAAATTGCTCAATAGGATCATGATTATCTATTTCCTTTAAAAATTTCGTATAAAATGCCGAAAAATTATGATTTAAATCAATCACAATAAAATTCCATTTTCCTATCATCTAAAAAGCAAATCTACCTTTATAAAATGCAAACTCTCGTTGTTTTCTGTGCTGTTATCGCTGTTGCTGCCGTAAGAAAAGATAAATTTTTGAAATTTTAAATTTTATTTAAAAATGTCATATTTAGGCTGGCGGTGATTTTGATTGGAAAACTTGGAAATCTGAAGGTAAAAAATTTGAATTGAAATGTCAAGGTGAGGTGATTTCAATCCCAGCCGAGATGAGAAACGTGTCCAGAACCTGTCAAACAAAAATTTTTGGAGAGAAGAAATGGGACGTTAAAAAAACCAAGGATGGTGAAACCATCAAAAAAGCCAAACCAACCGAGGAAGAAATAAAAGAAAAGAGACAAAAAATGAAGGAACATTTTCAAAAAAATGTCCAACCCCTTATGGGAGTAAGTTTATACAGATCTGAATTGAGAAATTATCCAAAATTATGCAAATTTTTTCAAATTTTTTTCATATTTTTAGTGTTCTTTTGTGTGCAAAGCCAAGGCTTTGAAATTGGTCAATGACGATGGAAAAATAAACAAGGAGAATTTCGTCAAAATGGTCGAGAAATCAGTGACCAAGAAAGATTTATCATCTAAAATTATTGCCGAAGCTCAAAAATGCCTTACTGATACACGTAATGCTTAAAATTATGAAAATTTTATTTGAATTTCAAATCATTTTTCCATTTTAGCTAACATTCTTTTCAAAGAAGATACTTGTAAAGATAACAATGAGCAAATCATGAAGATTTTGAAATGTGTTGGTAAATCATCAAAACAGGTAATTTTTATGATTATTTATGAATCTTAAAAATCTTAAAAATTTTAAAAATATATTATTTGAAGATCTGTGGAATTCAAGATAAGGAATAAGGATACCCTACTAACTAATTATGAAATCTATCTACCATTATTATTTATTCGTAAACCTACCTATACTGACTATCATATTTAATAATTTAAATTTTTTTAATTGAAAAAAATGTAATTAGGAATAATAAAAATGAAATAAAATTCGAAATATAATTTAATGAATGAAATATTTTGGATACTTTTACGATACATTGTAATAGCATTGTGATTTTTAAAATATTAATATGTAGTATCCTACCTTATGATATTTTAAAAATGAAATTTCAAAAGCCAATTTAAAATGGCATCATAATTTTGTAATTTTTTATAGTAGGTAATTAATTATCTGTTAATTTAATTAGATGATGGAATTAAAAGGTTAGGATCATTTAGTTAAACAATTAATTAATATGTAAATTAAAACGAAAACTTACATTAAATAAAAAAATAAACCTATTTACATATTAAGAGAAATGAAGCTAAACATTGATACTCATTTAATTGATTAGTGGGCAGTTGGTACTTCCATACATAGGTAAATACAAATATCTTTTTAAATTTCAATTGATAAACTAGAGTATCGTATTAGGTGTCAAATTTTGATTCAAAATTTTCAAAAACTTCTAAAATTTATAAATTTCAGAAATCATAATTAAAATAATGGTTAAAATTTTTACATAATCAAAAATGACTAGGCTAAATTAGTATATTATAATCAACCATCTTTTATTCTGCTTTATAATGCTGACTATTTTCTTCATCTTCTTCTTGACTCAATTCTTCTTCATCTTCCTCATAGTCATCATCAAGTAAATTTTCTTTAAATCGATATCTCAAATCCTCATTTTCTACCCTTGAAGGCTCCTTATTATACAAATATTCTTCAGGATCCTTCTTTTTTTCCGGTTCTGGTTGCTTTTTTTCCTCAAATTTTGGACTATTTTGAACCTTTGGTTCTTCAGAACGTTGTTCAACCTGAGGTTCTTCCTGCTGTGGTTGTTCAACAGCTTCTGGTTGTGAGGCTAATTGCGTAATTCCACAAATAATCGCAAGTTTTTCTGTAATTTCACTCACAAAACCGTCCAAATTTTCCTAAAAATTAAAAAATTTTTATGCTTTTTGAAATTTTTGGATTATTTTGGAATACCTGAACAAGTCCTATGCACATTGAGGTTAATGCCAATCCAAATAAGAAATAAAGTGATGTACAAAGGGCTACAAATGGGCTCTAAAATATCAAAAAACGATATTAAGGATCTGTTTAAGTCCTAAATTCAGGACTTTATATAAGTTTTACAAAAATTATTAATTCTGATTAAATGTAGGGTACTTACTTCCGGTACCAAATCACCAAATCCAATCGTACTGGTACTAATAAATACAAAATAAAAAGAACCAAGAATGCCCCATTCGGATTCAACAAAATAGAAAAATATAGTCCCGATCAAGCTGTATATAAATAGTGTTATAAATGCGATTTTTATAGGCAGATTGAATTCCTCATCAACTTTATAACCTACAAAATATACATTTTAAAAATAATATTTGAATAGAAATTAATTTAAAATACTACTTTGTGGATTTTTCCGTGTCAAAAGTAACTTTATAGCTCGAGTAAAAACTTTTCCAGAATCGACCATTATGATTGTAAATAACGGGATCCCAACAATAGCGTACAAAATCGTCAAAATTTTTCCTGAAATTGAAAAATATTTTCAAATATTGAATACCTAGCGTATATTTTAATATAACATTTTAATAAAAATTACCAATCGATGTTGTAGGTGAAATATGCCCAAATCCAATAGTTGTCATTACCTTAAAAAATCATATCTTAAAACTTTGAGAAAAATTTTGAAAATTTTAGATTTACTGTGAGAGCATAAAATATCGAGTTGAGAAATGACCATGCTTTTATGCCACTGTATGAATTTACACCAGCTTCAAATGCCTTTAAAAATTTGAAATAATTTGAAAATTTTACAGAAATCATTTTAGATAGATAGTAGTAAATTTACACTGTGAAGTTCATCTTCAAATTTCAAAAGCCTTCGACGAGCCAGCGATTTCCAATCGTCCTCTTTCATGAATCTGGCACCCTAAAAATATTCATATTTTTGGAGTATTCGGATCGTAATTGGGCAAAAGTGTAAATATTTGAAATAATTAAGCATTATATTACTATTTCAAAATGATATTAAAATTAATATGTTAATTTTTGCAATCAAACCTGCCATAATGAATCAAGGAAATCTCTTTTAACTTTCTTGACTCCGCATTTTAACTCGAGTTCTTTCATTCCTTCCGCCCACTAAAATATAAATTTTTTTTAGAAAACTTTTAAAATTTTCTAAATTTTGGAAATTTTCGTAAATATGGATAATCGCTTACTCTGAACAAGAATCCACCCAGAACAGAGAAGAGAAATAGAAGGAACAATTTAAGAGCTAAATATTTTAGAGATTTTTTCAATTCAGTTTTTTGATTATTCCTTTCCTCAATTATTAAATTGAGGTCTGAACATTTCTCATCAGCTGCCGTCGATGTCGATGACATTTCGATGTAAACCTTGAAAAGTAATTATAATTTATAACCCACAATTACAGCTAATCCTTCAAGCTTATATGTGTACTAGTATACTGTAGTACTTATACTATGCAGTGCAATTTACTGTCTATAGTAGATATTTATTAATGAAATTCGATGAGAATTGAAATATTCAAAACTTTTAAGAAAAATTCACATTTATGTAGATTTACGTACTTGTAATTTTTTTTCTGGCAACATTCTCTCATTTACATTTACATATTTAGATTTAGGAAATGCAAATTCAAATACTTATAAAATGAACTATATTTGTGTAAATAGATATTATCCTACAAATAGTACAAGTTTAAGAATATAATACTTGTACTGATAGTATCTACTGTATAAGTTAGTATATAAATTCTATTAAGTCCTATATATTCTGTATGTATTTTATGAAGCTCTAATGGAAAACACCAGCAGAAGCTGATAGTGTAAAAGATCTAAAAATACCAAAATCCAAAATTAACTCCAACACTCGTACATTATATGACATGACATTTAGTTTGGGAATACCTATAGGATTTATTTTTTTTACTTTAGCTTTCTTCTCTAAAGATTTAGTTTTGCTTCAAATGCAATTTATAAAGCTTATTATTCAAATGCATAGCACCGAAATATACACACAAGACCCAATTACTTGACTTAATGTACGTTAAAAGTAACTTTTCCTTAATTATAATTAATTTCAATTTGATCTGAATTTAAGAAAACCTTATACATATAGGGTAACACGTATAAAAAGTCAATTTTTTGAGATTTTAGGGACGAGCTCAGAATCAGAATACGATTTTTTCAGAATAGGGTATCTTAGTAAGTAGTTTTAGAAATTCATCTAGAACTATTTTCAAATAACAAAATTTTTTACAAAATTTGAGTTTAGTAGCTAACAATTTACCTGTAAATGGTAAATAAAATTTCTATTGATTCATTTTTTATTATTTTAAAAAGTGTCAAGTATTCAAAATATTTTACAAAAGTATCTCTCAATTTTTAAATGAATTTTGAAAGAAATTTTAAGAAATCAGTTACATTATGAAAAAATTTAGAATATTTTCTGTCAATTTGGATCATTTACAAATTATCAAATTATACTCAGGATCAATGCTAGAATACAATTATTTGGTAGGTAGAGAGATCTGTGTACTGTAGTGCCAAAATCCTTAATTAGTAAGTGTATTTTAATCCTCTCATTGAGCTAGATTAGACTCGATTCATCATTATTGTTATACAACAAAGGGTTAGTCGGGCTGGAAAATTTCTTGGACCTTTGATAATTAAGTTTATTTTATATGAGACTTATCTGTAGAAATCAGTAGGTACTTTTGGATAATAGAATTATATACCTACATATATCTATAGAGTCTATTACAGTACTCGTATATAAAGGTATGGTACTGATATGATAGTAGGCCCTTTTGCTATTTATGTGAAATGAAAAGTAACCGCATTATTACTTAAAAGACCTTTATCCTTAAAGAACATTTTCACTGTCATGTCATTCCCTATCTAAATTCAAAGTACCTAACCTACTACCTACATAACTAGATTATATATTTACTTTTTGTTCTTTTAATATTAGTAATATTACATCATATCCTAAACCTATGTCATAGATAGATTTCATTTATTATAAAACATTCTTATAGGTTTAGGTACATACTAGACAAGAGCAAGGAAATTAAGTATGGTACCCTATATATGAAAACAAATCTACTAAACTCTACTAACTAAAATTTGTCAAAATAATACTTATAATTTTATTATTTTATGCCCAAATCACTAATTATTGAATGAATGATATTTTACAGTTTTCTATCAGTAATAAGTAAATAGGTAGGGTTAGAGTACTTATGTATGTAATGTAAAGCGTGTTGAATAATTGGGACTAGTCAATATTCTATGGCTCTTTACATTTATTCTACCTATTATTGTAGACTTTAGATTATTCAAATACCATTTCATTGAAAGATTTAAAGGTTTTGCATAGACCTTGTAATTTGTATGCAATTAATATAGTCAATCTACCTATATGTATCTGTATAATATAATGTAGGTACATAATTCAATTTAAAATTATTTTATTCAGTATTTGACCAAAAGGGCATTGTTATTTTGCCCTGCTGCGTATCCATCAACCATTCAGTACAATTCAGATTTATAATTGCTTTCATTATGCTTTATAGGTTTTATTCTAATCATTCTCATTAGATAAGTACCCTACTCTACTCTACCTTACTAGTGTATAAAGTAAGTATTTAGATACGAGTAAAATACTTATGCCATGATATTATCTGCTTATATAAAAACAAATACAAAACTAGATTTTAAACTAGAAAATAAGGTCATTTTATTATTAAAATAAATTTAAAAGCTTCAGATCGAGTTTTCTATTTCCAAAATAGAAAATTATGGAACATATTCGTAATGAGTAATATATTTGAGGTAATATATTCAAATGGGCACCTATAAATTTTTATCTACAGATATACTGTATTTATAAAGATATTACAACAGTAAAACAAAAATGTATGTAGATAGACACTATAAAAATCTTACTAATTAAAAGATTTTATATTTTTTTGAAAACTGGCAAATTTTTAAATTAAAGGATTTAAAAATTTCCAGTCCTTTTTACCTATGTAAGGTTCTATACAGTGTATATAATATGCAGTAATACTTAATTGAATATCGATGATAAATATTTTAAAAAATTGTCGTTTGGTCGCCCACATAATACGAGTATAACTACGCAAGTAAACCTGCTACATATCCCATTTATGGATATGAGCATGTATAGGTAATGGTAAGGTCAGAGGAAGCCTTTTTTGGAGGAAAAACATCGCATATCTACTTGCAAATATAAAAAATAAAACCTTATATAATCTAATACTTGTACACTGTAGTACCTATCTAGTTATGTATTATGTATGTATATATCTGCTAAGCTAACTGGTTATAAATATTTGGAAAAATATATGGACATAAAATTAGTCATATCAATAAGTGCAAATTCAAATGCCAGTACCTTGCCTAGGTAAATGCATTTGATATTTTTGACTACCTTATAACTACGATTTGGCCAAAATTTTTATTTACGAAAGATTGAGAAAGTGATTTAGAGACGATTTTATACGGATTCGGATCATCAAAAAATATAAGATTTCATATCCTACAGATACCTATATAGTTATCGGCCATAAGGATTAAAAATTAAAAATAGATTTATCCCACTTTACAGATTTCTATTTTGGTTTCCAATCTGCTGATCTAATTTGTGGAATAACCGAAGGAAAATAGTTCAAGCAAAATTCTCTATAATATCGCTAAATCATTGTAAAATTGATTAATTATCATGTGAATAGAATCGTCTAATTATAAATCTCTTTAAAATATATACAATTAAAAATTAAGTTGGAAAGTGTGTGGTTGTGATAAAAATGAGGTCATATTTTGTTTTCTTTATTTTTCTGTTCCTTTTGTTGTTGGTTTTGTTGATGGTTGAGGAGTCAAAAGGATCACCAGGACTTTTTAAGAAACCCAAATTGAAATTAGGTGGTGATCGTGATGATAGTGATGAAAGATACTATGATAGAGATAGATATCCTTATGATGATCGAAGATATGATGACAGACGATATGACGACAGGAGAAGGTATAATTTATATCAAAATAATTTACAAATGTCTCAGGATCAGTCTCATTAGAATCTATAAATTGAAAAATGGGACTATTCATCAGATTTTCAATTACCGAATCTTAGATTTCAGAATTAATCAAATGGTCAAAAACTATATTTTCAAATTGAAAAAAGTCCATTGGAATTCAGCTATAGGCATAAGATACTGAAACGATTAGAGAGAGATTTTTAGTAAAATTATTTACCTACTTATTTGACAACAAATTTTTATTTTAGGTACCGAGATTCATCATCTTCAGAAGAAGATAGAAGATCTATTAAAAGAAATCTTCAACGCCAATTTTTTGGCAGGAATTCTGCAAATTCAATAAAATTTGGATCCCAATCAGCCAAGATTATTTCAATTTTGTTTTGTTCTATTATTTTTTATTTCAATTAAAAAGTATTTTTTTTAAAGTTTATTTTATTACATAATATATTACTTAAGCTTTTAATAATTTTAAGGTAACTAAAAGCATTATATTATTATTAAGAGTATGTATTACCTATTCATAAATCAAATCACATATTAAACTAGCAAATTTTAATATGTAAGTTTAATTCCATACATACTTAATACTTACCTATCTAGTTTTGTAAATGTAAATAATCACATTTGTTAAAGCTTGCTAATTGAAAACTACGATGCAAATTTATACAGAATATTTATGAATAAACAGTAGGTTGTAGATAATTAGAGAATTTAAAACCTTATTTAATTAAAATTTAACTGTTTTTAGGACTAAATAAATATATATTTATTATTTTTAAAAGTCATAATTTTATAAACAAAGCTCATTTTATTCGAGAAAATAAAATAAAATACCTACATACGATACGAGTACATATTAAAACTTACCAGCTTTGACACTTGTACAGATATTGAATTTTTTTAAATATGTATAATATACAGATAGTAGGTACTGTATTCTATTTTATTAAATGTAGGGTAAAAAAAATGTCTAAATTTGTTGAAATCCTGACAGGGGGGAAAGCAATTTTAAGAACGAGCTAACCCAAAAAAACAAGGCCAAAAAAATTGAGGTTGGTATTCAGGGAGGAATGCTTATTCAAAGTGGAATTCCATTTTTAGGACAAAAAGTTGAAAAATGCCTTAAGGTCGAAAGATCCCAAGTGTTTCAAGTAAAATAAACTAAAAGAGAATCGAATAGTCACTTTAAAATGTAGGTTTCAAGTTGAAACAAAAAGTATTTAATTTAACTATTATGCACATAATCACGTACCTAGTAGTATTGTGTTTTGAAAGTGTTTAGAAATTTTATTCTAAATCTTCTGTTGAGGTGTGTAAAATGTAGAAAATCTCAAAATCCCAATAATAAATTGGATTTCAAAGGCTCCTTTAGTACCCTAATAAAACAATACTTTGATAAAATACTCATATATTCCATTTATACTAAATTATACTAAATATCCATTAGTTAGGAGTAAGCTTTATGAAATAAATAATCAAATGCTAAAAAGGTCAACTTTCAATTTTATTCAAATCACAAAAAATGAGACATTTGCAACAAATTATCGCCAATTTTGTATTAAATTGACAAATCATCAAATCTTTGCAATATTTTCGATGGTATCTCCAAATGACTCAAAAGAAGTCAAATTTTGTGTGTTTTCATACTTTTTCGCAAACCGAAATTGACCAAATTTTGCACATTTACAAAATATTTTATCAAAAACTTGGATTTTACTGAATACGAGTACCCTACTACTCGTATGGATATACAGTAAATTATGAGATTTCTCAAGAAATGAAAGATATTAAAAAAATGGCATAAAATATCTAGGTAGGTATAAAACTGTTTAAAACGAGATTCCTTTTGTTTTATGATTGAGCCCGGTTTGAGTTTGATAGAATTTACAAAATCCAATTTGTCAGTATAGAATAGAAATTAAAGAAAAGACTCAAAGTTTCAAAGTTCTATTTAATCAGAATTAGTTACGATATAAACTATACTGATAGATAGGTAGGGTACTTTAAATTAAATGGGATAATAATATTGAAAGGTAAACTCATTTTGAGGTTTTGAAGGATTTCTATCCATTTTAAGGCTTAAACTTATAGACTCATACTTTTAAGCTAAAACTCAAAGAAAATCAAAGTCAAAAGGTAAGTTTTATTTTCTGGCTAAGCGCATGTATCTCTCTCATATAATCTTGATACTATTTTAAACCTTTGGATTTTCAAAGTCAGAATAAGCATTAGAACACCTAGAAAGAACAATTTGTGATTTTTTCCAGAAATCAGCCATAAATTTTGGGGAAATGTGCAATAACTTCAAGTTTTTTCAGAGATTCAATCTAGTAAAAATAAATGAAATAAATTCGGGACAATCTGACCTATTATAGAAAATTTTATCAAAATTCCAATCACTTATTTAAGGCGAAATATTTTGATATAATTTGGTAAAAAAACCATAAAAATATCCTACATAAAACATATTTTCTTTGGAATTTAGATAAGAGTCGTTAATCAAATTATTTTAGCTTTCTTCCCCTTTTGATCCTACAATTTATGGGTTGATCATGAGACAACTATGATATAAAGTTAATTGTCAAAAAATTGTTTTCAAGTCTTTAAATCACAATCAGAAATCAGAAATCAGGCTGGTCTTTCATAACCTAAATTTTTTTGCAAAAAAAAGACAAAAAGTTGTCTACCCTATGTAATCTGCAGTTGCATGGAAGAAAAGCTTTTTAAATTTACAAGTAAAAGACATTGAGAACAAAAGTTATAATCTCAAGATTCGGAGACTCAAGATTCAAGATCAGATTTTGAGATTTATTTACTAGATAGTAAAATATCAAGTGATTCAAAAACATATTGTCTATATCGAAAGGGTATCAGATTGAATGAGTATTTTGGTGAAAACTTTTTGACAGCAAGTGAAGTGAACTTGTACTTTTATTTTCTATCTATTTGTAGGTACTGATAGTACTAGTATATTAGTATCAGTTGTATCAGAAATAGTACAGTATCAGTATAGGTAGTTAATATTGGATCTGAATCTTGTAAGGTATTTTGGAATTCATTCTGGAGAAAGTTGGCCCAGAGTTCGGTTGAGGAAAGTGAGAAAAAGTTTGAGCTTTTCGAATTTCGAATTTGGGGAAAGTAAGATTACAATTTCATCAATATTTCCCCCCATGACATTACCCATCAATTTTACACAATTTGGTCCAAAAATTCAAGGTAAGCAAAAGTATTTTCATATTATAGTCTTTTAAGTAATAAATATTATCTAGAAATATGTATGTATCATTAACATTTTTCAAATCAATATGAAAATCGAAGGCTCATTAAAATTCGTAATTTAAGTATAGAAATATTCGAAAAAACGGGAATTATTTAGTGAAATTTTTAATTATTCTCTAAAAATTAGGACTAGAAATAAAGTAAAAGACCTAATATTGGTAGTACATATACTCGTATAATACTTGTATTTCAAATTTAATAATTTAAAAAAAATTACAACCTAATTAGTGCAATTACGAGTACGATCATTTGAAATTTGAAGTCTAAAACTTATCTAATCTTTCATTTAGACATAAACTTTTTATTCAATTTTAAACTCCACTTACTTCTAGGTAAAATACAGAATATTATATGTATACTACTTTTAATTTTTTTTACATCATCATTTTTTATACACCATGATAATCCAGTAAATACAGTTACAGCTATGCTCGTAGAAAATTATGGATAGATAGGTATATTTTTTACAAAATTCAAAGAATTGAAATTAATAATTACAGATGCTACAGTATATAAGTTTTTATTATTAAAAAAGTTTGTCTATGAATAAGTTAATGATCTCTATTTACCCCTTAAGTTATTTTTGATAATTTTACATTTTTAGTTTTTTTAAAATTAATTTCTGTTTTTTACATACTCGTAGTTCAAAATTGAATCCTTTACTAATGATTTGCCGAATTAGGAGCTTGCTTTTATATACAGGATTTCTAATCCACATCATCATACTACCGTAAGAAGTTTCATTATTCATTAAATCTATCTATTAAATACATTAGATCTTGAATCTAGACAGATCAGGTTCAAAGAAACCTCAAATACCTCCCCTAGATACTCGTAGATAGATAGGTAATCCAAATAATAATGAAATTTTAATCAAGAAATATTTTGAGAATTTCTTAATTCAAATATTTCTTGGCTGATTTCATTTCAAGTATCCCATTTATCTTTTAATTGGAAATGATCTTGAACCCTTATATACGAGTATACGAGTATTTATCTTTATTCATTTTTTTCCAGAGCTGATGGGATCAGAAATAATATTCATCGAAATGTGTCAGAGCTTCTTGATGACCTCCTTCGGGGCTACGATAATTCGATTCGTCCGGATTTTGGAGGTTTTTTATATTTAAATATTCATTTAAATCACTATAGTATACCTAAGTACCTTATATAGATAGGTTTTTTATACTTGAACTCTATACGAGTATGCATACTAGGACTAGGGTTCTAATCTCATCTAATTAACTTATCAAATCTTGATATAAAATTGTACTGAACATTATTATGGCTTTTTTCAATAATTCAGTAGAGTTCGATTACTTTGAGTGGAAAAATAAAAGTTATCGTTAAATTTAATTCGAAAGTTTTCAAACTGCACTACTTATACATTAGATTATAGGTACCTACTTTTTTTCGGTTTAAAATGCAGTCGACCTTGATATACCTACCTGCCTAGTCATTAAAACTTATTAAACTAGCAAAATATCACACATTTTGGTTTATTTTACCCAAATATACATTTAATTTTATGATAAAATCGCTCCACTCACTACTATAAATGGATATGGATATATGTACCTACTTTAAGTTTTTCATTTTTGTAAAATAATTATAAAATTTAATCATGTTTCCAAAAGCCTAAAAATCTCTTTTAAATAACAATTTTCACCAAAATATTACCGAACTAAATGAATGAGATTTCAAGTGATTTTGACAAATTTCGATTTTTTTTGATTTTAGACAATTTTTGTATGACCAAATGTCCGAGTTGTAGATTTTTTTAAATCTAACTTTTAGACATAAAATTGCAAGTCATTTAGGATTAGAAAAAAAATTAAAGTCTTCTTTTTCATAGCCATGACCTTTTCCTACAAAATCTGATACTTTTCTCTTAAAACTTTCTATTATTAAAATACCTACAGATAGTAGGGTAAGTATACCAATTGTAGACCAGTAAGTAAATAATAGCATACTTATAATCTATAGGAAAGTGAACTTATTATTTTCAAATAACTGGCTTAGTTTTCAAAGTTTTTGAGATGATTTTTATCTACTTATTCTTATGGAATTATTTGTACCCTACTATCAGTAGAGTAGTAGTGGAAAGCATTATAGAAAAAAAAGATAAAGTTTAAGTCATAATATTTTTTGAAGTGAATTCATCTGCTATTTCCCATCATCAATTTTTAACTTGGCCTTTTAGTAATAAGGGTATTTGTCTACTACAAATCTTTTATATTTTTCTAAACTAATGTCTAAATTTGTTATTTCAAAATCTTCCAATTGAAACCTTATCTTATTATAGAAGTACTACAGATAAGTTGAGTTATTTTTAAAAAAGTATTCCTAATTTTGATATTTGTTAGATTTCAAGCATTTTAAACAGTAATTTTCAATTTTAAGACCTTAATTTATACATTTTGATACTTAAAAAAATCCGGCTTTTTGAGCTTCAGTATGGTTTAACCGATATTAATATTCTCTATACTTGAAGAGTTTGTTCTTTAATAGCCCAATAAATTACTCAATCTGGTATAAAATCAAGAAGTAAAGTGACTAATTAAATAAAAGTTCATTTAAGGTAGGATATCTGTTAATATCTTCAATTTTTGCATGTATTTAGGACCTATAATTATAATTATAAAGTAATCAATTACATATTCTACTATATATTGGTATAGGTAAGTAGGGTACTATTATAGGTTACTACTAGGTACCATAAAAAACAGCAAAAGTTTTAAAACGGTAAAAAATTGATTTTTTGATACAATTTGATGAGTCGAGAAATCTAATCCTATCTGTTCTCGATGGCTTATTGTCCTATTTTTACCTTTTCAAGTAAAATACTTACCAATATAATAGGTATAGATACTTTTAGTACTTGTATTAGAAGTACAATAATCTTTTCATCCATCAATCATTTCATTGATTTCAACTTAAACTTATCATAATCCATTTCCCATTACATCAGTCTTCATTTTCATTCAATTTTCCTATTCATATTTCCTATTGAATCATGATCTATAGGATCCTATTGAAGAATTTTTTGAAAAATCTTTGAACTCTATTCATTCATAAAAATTACTTTGTGTTTTTGCCCTTTTCAATATTCAATATGTTACCTACTTACCTAAGCTTCTTTAAGATTCGAAAAATTTGATTTTTTATAATCTAAGGTACGTATAAATTGAGTACTTGGATAGTATAGGATACTATAGTATAAGTAATTGGCAATTTATTAACGATTTTTTTCAGGTCCAGCCACAGTAGTGGATATTGATATAGTTGTTAGATCCATGGGACCGATCTCAGAGATAGATATGGTAAGATATTTACTTAAAAAAATTCAAAATTTCTTGTCTATAAGTTTACTATAAGTAGTAGATACTTAGAAAAAGTAGACTTGAAAATGTAACCGAATTTCATCGAATTTTTTGGATAAATTCAAACTTTATTTTCCACTCAAACAAAATTTCATCTAATAGGATTTGAAATCTAAACTAAAATGCTGTCTAAGGCTGTTTTTTTGCTCAAAATCTTTATATTTTTTATTTATATCAACTCTACTACTAGTAGGATACTCTACTACATAGTATCTTATATATCGATTTGCAAATATTAAAAAATATGTCAATAATATTGTCAAATAGTCAAATTTAAAAAAACTGATATAAAAGGAAAACACATTTCTCTTTTTAATACATAACTTCAAACAAATGGAAAAATTTCGATGAATCAACCCTATCCTAATACATAGTATCGTACCAGTGCAGTAGTAACTACAGATATCTATAGAATTTTGACAAAAAAGCAATCAAATTAAAAAATCAGGTGCAAATGTGCTTGAATTTTTATAACTTTTGTTATAGTAGGGTACTTTTGTTATAGGTAGTAGAAATTCCAGATAAATTTATGATTTCTTGGTGAAGCGAAAACTGTCTCTAAAACATACTTAAAAAAAGACAATTGAGCAAATAAGCAAAAAAAAAGTACTTGTTATGTTTTTTGTACTAGTCGATTATGACAGATTTTTTGCACAAAAACTACAAACTTTTATTTTTTATAAACACACTGACAGAAATTTGAGACTTAAAATTTTGGTTGACTGCTTTCAATCAATTTCTTATTCATGCTTGCTCAGTCAAATATGGCAAAATATTTCAAATAATTTTAAATTTTAACTTGTCTTGCTAACAATAAGTATAAGTATCCATCCGTTGATATTTTCAATAAATTATGACCATTAATTTACTATCAATACCTATCTACTAGGATTTAAACAGGTAGATTTGTTTTAGAGTTTTATACCTAAATTATTATCTTTGATATTTTAACTATTAAAATTCAAGAATTTTGACAAAATAGGTAAGTTATTCATATTATAAGCCGCAAAAAGTTAACAATTTGAGTCAATTAGAGCGAAAAAATAATCATTTTTTATACTCGAACAAACTGTACAAGTTACACAAGAAAAAGTCGATGGTGTATTATTCTAATTTTTGTATAAAATGAGCAAATCCAAATACTAGAATACTACAGGTAAAAATACACTTAAAACGGCAGTAAATGTGGATAAATAAATTTCCTATTAGACACCGTAAATCTTCATTTCCAAAATTACAGAATAAATGCATGTTAATGAAAGCCACGAGGGAAAGTCTCAAGAACTAGAGACAAATCATTTCGGTTTTTTTTGTTCTTTTTTTACTCGAAAAAAGACAAAAGCACGAACAGAAGCAATTATAAAATCTTATAAGCAAATTAATTTTTACAATACAAGGAGTATGTACTTTTATAGTTTATGAATATAGTATTTCCCCCATGGTTTATGATTCTTACTGATATAAAAAGTAATTTAATTCAATTTTTTCCACATTTTTCGATTAAAAACCCGCCATTTCCAAGTCCCCTTTTCTAAAATAAAATTTGAGAACAATCGAACAAGTAAATGTAGATTTTGACAATGAAAGATAAAATTGTTTTTGAATCAAAATTTAAAATCCACTTGTTGTTCAATTGGGGTTGAAAGTTTTGAACAAAAGCCTCCAAATTTGCTGCTCTTTATGGCTAAAAATACTTTGTACTTATATACTTGAAGTGTAAGACTTTTCTTCTCGAGCTTTCATATAGGCACATTTAGTAGTCCGGAAATTTACAAGCCAAAGGTTTTACAAACTCAAATAAATCGAGCAAAAAGTCTAAACTTGAGATAAATGAGAATAATAGAATAGTATATTTGTAGTTACTAGTATAGTTTTAAGTATGAATGAATGGGGTTTAAGTTTCAAGTATTTTAAGTATTTTGGATCTTTTAATGAGTATGAATGTAATTTAAATTGAATTTCGAATTACGTAAAATTGTTATTTGTTTTTCAAAATTTCCATTTGTTACATTATATCTGTACTACCTACTTGTACTTGTATTATTATGAACTATGTATTTTAATTTCTGTTATTCTGATATTATACTGGGGTAACTTACTAATTTATTAGCAACTTTATACTGTAGAACTAAGGATAAGTATGTAATATGTTTATATCTAGTATAGGTAAAATTGCAATATGTAGCTTTTAGAATATTTTAGAATTTTTAGAATCTAGCTATGATATATACCTAATAGATTTTAGCATTATTGACTTGTGATAATTGTATGATGCTTTAGTTTGTAATTTTTAAAATTTAAAAAGCTTAAAATCCTAGTTATATTGATCTTTATGATAAATGATAAGTAAAACTAGAAAACTTGTTTTTATTTAAGAACTTTCATTTAAAACTTTAGTTAACTTCAAACTTCAACTTGAATTTTGAGTAGAAAATTAGAAAAACAGGAAGTAGGTATATTTTATTTCAAATCTGAAACTCTTGAAGAATAGGAAGAGTTCTAAAGTTCAAAATCAAAAGTTTCTCCAGAATCTCTACTACCTATCTATGTATTATAATAGATAGGTACTTAAGGTATATTTAAGGTTAGGTATAATAAGTATAGGTACAGATATAAATATTTACTTAAACTTATGAAGCTAGGTAGGTACATAGTAATAGTAGTACTAGGTAGTAGTACTAGGTAGGTAGTAGGTAATTAAAATTGAAATATAAATCTGTCAAATACATCAAATTCGTGCATTATTTTACATGATTATGATTATAAAAGTAATTATTTTCTTTATATATTGTAGAGCTATAGTATGGACTGCTACTTTAGGTAAGATAATTAGGTTCATATTTATATCTGTATGCATAATGCATACATATAAGTATACTTGACATAATAAATACTTACCAAAATCAAATAATTTTAAGAATGTCAATATTTAAAAAGTACTCTAGTATAAGTCAATTGACTGATCAAAGTAAAATACTGAGATTTTTTCTGAAACCAAATTCTGAATTCTAGATTGTATCTTGAAACTGAAAAAATTTTGTATTTTTTTGTAGACAAAGTTGGATTGACCAAAGATTAAGTTACAGATCTTACGAGAAAGGCACTTTAGCATTGAGTATATCTATGCTGGAGAGAATCTGGTAATTTATATTATAAAAAAATCTATAAAGTTACTTACATACCTATAATATTTTTTCAATTTTAGGAAACCTGATACGTAAATTTCTAAAAAAAAATGTAAAACTTTTCAAGACTTGATCTAATTAAGACTTCTATTTTGTAATTTAAAGGTACTTTTATAATGGAAAACAGTCCTACCTCCATACTATTACGACACCAAATAAATTTGTGAGACTTTCAAGAGATGGGACAGTTTTATACTCGTCCAGGTTAAATTGCAAGGGGAAAGGCCAAATGAAAAGTTTTTTAATTTTTGATTTTGGCCCATTGTCAGGTTGACGATTAAGGCGAGCTGTCGAATGAATTTGGAAAATTTCCCAATGGATATTCAAAGATGTCCTTTGAAACTTGGCAGTTGTAAGCAATTATACTTATGCCACTTATACAGATATACAGGTACATTTAAGTCAAATAATTTACAAATTTGTCCGTTCATTGTAGTTGCATATACGACCAGAGATGTACTGTATAGATGGAAAAATGTCAATAGAACTGTAGATATTGCAAAGGATATGAAAATGTCACAATTTGATTTAATTTCAAATCCATCGGGAAACTCGACAGAGTATATGAAATTGGGTAAACTATCCAAATATTTGTAAATTTCGATTTTTAGTTCAATTTTAAAATCATCAAGATTTACATCTTATAAACTTTTGATTTGAATATTTGATTCAAGAACTTCTTATTTGGCTTAAAAATTGTAAAATTTCAAAGAATTTTCCAAAATCTGGCTTAAAAATTGTAAAATTTCAAAGAATTTTCCAAAATTTGGCTTAAAATAGCATGATTTTAGAGGATTTCTCAAAATATAAACCCAATAAATAGCATAATACTTACCTACTGCCTTTAGCATAACTAACTAACGATAAAAAGAATTTGTTTTTTCTTAAAATGTATCAAATTCAATTGAACTAGAAATTGAATTTATTACCATGAAGGCTTTTAGTTTTTAGATTTTTGGTCATAATTTAATGTGATATTTAAAAGTAAATCGTTCAATGTTTTAACCTTAATTTCACTAGGCATGAATTTCTGATTCAATTACTAAATATTATGCCTCTATTTTGAAGGAAATCCATTAGCTTTCAAGCATTAAGTAATATAAAATACATCCAATGGATCCAAATATTGAATTAATGAAAATGACAATTACGGGTAGATATCTTCAACTATAGGTAAAATGTATCTATAGGGTACCTGTACCTACAAAATATGTATTTATACTTGTAAATACGAGTAGTTCTACAAAATGACATTAAAATGAGAGGAAATACATATCTATTTGTACACTTTTAAAAAACAGGTTTTTTTAATTTCAATTTTTAGATATCTTGACGCCTGATATATAAAAACAATATTTCTTTAAGGGCGTACAAAATGAGATTTTAGATGAGAATTTAATTAGGGACTTTAGAAAGGTGTTAACAAAGCAATTAAAGAGAGTTGAATGTCAAGTAGCATATGAAAATAAAGATAGGAGAAATCTTCATTTCAGCC
>JAQIXA010000750.1:0-35122 GCA_034699045.1 Nanhermannia cf. coronata Gr-Ori-00579
ACAAAATGTACAAATTGGACCCTTCAAAATGACATGTCATAAATACAGATTGACATTTTGTACATAATACATTTACGATTCCTTGATTCTGAAGGAACGAGCCAGACATTTTTCGGTTTAGATATTTGTATTTTTTCCATCTTAATACCTATGTACGAGTACCCTACCAGTAGTATTTAAATGCAGGTAGTTCGAGTTTGAAGATAGAAATTAATCTCTTCTACTACTGATAATACACACTATTATTACATTACTGTTACGTTTTCTTGCATTTTTTTTACATCGAAATACTTAAAATTAGTATAGATACAGATAGATACACTTTGGAATCCTCATTTGACTTTCCAAAACATAATTTGAGGATTTATTTTTGAAGTACGCCTCCGGTCCTTTTTCATTTAACATTTAACTTGATTTTCGAAATTCATATCTGAGTTTTTGTTGTTGATATTGTTGTTTTTATCCTATCCGTATTATAAGTATAAGTAGTAGGCATAACTAGTGTATTTATCTATTAGGCTGCTAGTAATAAGGAACCTTAATTTTAAAGGGTCCCTACCTAATGTTTTCACCCTGCTCAAGCTACTCCTTACAAAACTTACAATCTACAAGTCAAGCCCTGTCTACTTACTATGTGTATGATGGACAGCTTTCGTTTTTCTACAATCTCGAGACTTTAGACTATACTATTCTAGATACACTTTTAGTTTATAATAAAACCCAAGTTTTAAAAATTATTACTTGTTTCAATCTTCATGGTTTTCAGCCTCAAGCTAGCTAAAAAAATCGGATGATACCCCAACATTTTACTTTCAAAAAATCCTAAGAAAGAATAAGTGCCCCAAGTAAAAAAAATTCCTCGTTCTGACTAGACTACCTATAATATGTAGGTATTTTATATTACTAGAAATCATAGTAGTATCTACAAGTAGACCAAATACGGAGTAATCTCTGCAAGAGTCCATGGGAAAAAAATTTCGAATTAATTTTTTCAAGTACTTACTAGTAGTATAAAAAAATGAAATACAACCATCAGCCTATTATTAGTACTCCTCATTAACACGATACTCATTTTTTATAAACTCTCGAGTATTTATTCTAAATAGTTGTGATAACCTCAAGTTGTTTAACAACTTGAAAAAGTGATATGTCCAAAGTATGCATTATTAATTTTACATTAAATTAACATTAATGATAAGTACTTAGGAGGAATTGCATGTTAATTTTTACATGTACATAAGTATTATATTAGTACCTCCTACAGAATACGAGTAGTATTCTGTAGTAATGCATTTGAAGTTTGAAATTTGAAGTCCATTTAAAATAAATAGATATAAATGTGTTTATACTTGATATATTAAGTAATACAAAGAAGATTAATAAAATGAATTTCTTGGCTCGTATTTCTTTTTAATACATAAATTCCAACATACTGAATAAGAATAAGAATAAATATTAAAATAAAATATGTGTTCAAGTATCAGTATAAGTACAGCATTTGTCTATATAGATAAATTCCATTGTTGATAATTATTCATAAATATAAGTACTAAACTAAATATTAGTGCTTGTAAATACTTATATTTTTATATTTAAGTCCATTATAAATGCTTAAATACTTGGAGTTTAAATACAAGTTTAACATGATCGTATCATTTGCCTAGTTTCAGCTTTAATAAATCGATTTAAGTGCGACTACTAGTATTTAATTTTAATTCCTCGATTTGTATTTCAATCTTTGCCTATAATAAAACATTGACTATATGCATCTAATGTAGGTATATCTTGAAATTGATATTGATGTGATTCTAATGAGAATTAGGATTTTAACTGGTTAGTAAAAAAACTCGTAGTAAAAAAATGCTCGACTGTTTTGAATTTCAATTATTAGAATCTCTTAGTACAATATCGGCTACTTAAGACTATGGAATTTCTTTTCTTTTTTTTACAAAAATTGAATTGTTAATTTGTGAACAATTATTGTGACATCTCCGTTCATTTGAGATCAATTTACGATCAAAATCCTGTTGTAAAAACCCTTATATTTTATACTTGAGTACAAGTAGGGTATTTAGCTACTGACTATCTAATTTTTCCTTAAGTAGTTTTAAATGCAAAATTCCTTGGCAGTTTATCTAACAATATACTATAGTAGTATTAGATACTAAGCTAGGTTTGAATTTGAATTTGAATTTTGAATAAGAATATTTCAACCACTATACACTTCACAACCATAATCATTTTTTAATCTCATACTTGGCCCCTCCTAGTACATACAGAAACAGAATGAAAAAACCTTTAAGAATATACATCACTTTATTATTTTACATTTTTTTACAATACCCTACTACCTTAGCTAATATATATATGTATGTATACATGTAAGTAGTTAACTGCACGTTCTGCACCTTTACAAGTATAGGCGATATTTACGGGCCCTCTTATCGAATCATTCCATTTGGCCTTACATTTTACAAGTGTATGAAATTATACATTTATTTGTACATGCAATGAAAGTTTGATTTGCAACCATGAAACATTTAATAATTTAATAACCCTCTCAAATATATAGATACGAGTACTTAAATTTTAGAAAAAATTGCAATTGGACTCACCTCATCCTCATATTCTCCGTATTATGTAATATCCTCCGAGTAGTATCCAAATTCTTTCAAGATATTCTGCTCGAATTCTTCAAACCTCAGCAGCAGATCATAGGGCAATCTTTTTAAACTCTGAAAAAACTTTTAAAACTGCCATTTAGTCATTGAAGTAATATGCAAAGTAGTTTTTTTTTTCTCTTTTAAAAGTCTTAACTTTTAAACAATAACAATCCAATTAAATGTAAATGATAGTTAGCACTTGAGATTTCAGGCTTTTTTGATTTTCATGATTCGAATGATATTATGTTAAAAAATCAACGGTTTCTCTTGAAATTCAGCTCAAGTTCTGAGTACTACTGGGCACTAATCATGAAATCAACAATTCTTATGAGAAATTATATACGATTTTGATATGATGAACATGCCAATATAATAAAAAAAACAACTTGTAGATTCTTGGGGGTAAAATTTCTCAAATTTTTACAATGTAGTGCTGATACTAGGTATTAATACAGTTCAAATTGAGCTTTCATTTACTTCTATTCTACATTAGTGATTTAAATCTCGTGTGTAAATGAAGAATGCTGAAGACAAGACAGAAATAAACATAAAGTATAACACAAGTCTGGCCAGCTGCAGTGCAAGTGTTTGTAATATTAGTACTAGTATTTATACAAGTATAGGTTAGGTATATGAATGTAATAGAAATACTTTTAAAAATATGAAATAATATATCGATGGAATGCAGGCTAAAGGAATTTTTCTCTTATTTTTGTTCTCCGAGTCCTTTGCCTTTCTTAACACTTTTAAACTTTTGAATAAAAACGTGCTAACAAATTCCTTTGAAACTTTATTGAATTGTATTGTAAGTTTTAACTACGTACAACAATAAGTACTTGATATAAGTGCAGAAAGGTTTATTTTTATTACACTTTATTAGTAAGTCAAGGTAAAAATGCTATTTCTATTATGTACTATCTAACTACTAGTCAAAGGTATAATAAAATTTAAAAGGTGACCCAGAGATAAGTTATTTCCTCAACTCTTTTTGTCCCACCCATAACCATCAAATCTGGACTTTTTTTTATGGATTTCCATAAAGAAATTCACACACTTCTTCACTTAACTTGAGATTATTTGTGGCTCCTGTGTAATCTATTGCTTTTTTTTGTAAAAATTGAAATTGAAAGTAGGTATATGCAATATCAGTACATTTGTCAAAGTATCTATCTGAATAGTCGAGACACTTTAGACTTTAAAGAAAAAAATGAGATAAATTGGAAAAGGTTTTATTTATGAGCAAAACTTCAGCACTGTTGTTTGTACTTATTATGGTCTAGGCACTATGAGGTTGAAAAGTGATAAATAAGTCTACTTTTCCCCTTGTCCATTGTCATTTGAAATTTGAAGACAATCACTCGAGATAAGAAATTTGAAGTTGAGATTTTATAACTGTCTGCAATACAAAGTATTTTACTCTACTGATATTAGTACAAGAGTAATGCAAGAGCTGTATGATTTGTCTAGTATGATGATCAACTTTTGACTGACTTGTGACAACTAAAAACAAGTAATGTAAGTGAAGGAAATTATTGTTGGGGATGTACAAGTATGAGTAGGTTGGAGAAAAAATCACTTCAAGATCTCTATTTGGATTTTGGTATTGAAATAATAATAATAATAATGCTGTGATTGTAGGGTACCTTATAGTACAGAAAGTTCTAGGTCCCTTAAAGGCCTTTCTTTAAATTCAAAATATCGCTGAAGGCATCAGGCCCTTCAAGATCTCAGGGGCCCAGATGAAGCTCGGGGGGTGCTCAAACATTATAATAATTCTATGTCCTAACTACAGTATGTAGTACTACTTGTACAGAATAATGATTCTATACTGTATGAGTGTATTTTTTCAAATATATTTTGTACCTACGATAATACTACATAGTAGTAGGAGTTGTATTCATTTTTATGGTGGTCGGTGGTTGTGCTGATGGGGTTTTTATGATAGAATAGGGATTATACCAACGAACAGACCGAGGACCAGCTCATTCCTCAAGAATTCCAGATGCCTGAGGCACAAATTTAAATAATAAAGGCAAGGTGCATCTAAAATCTAAAAGTACCTACATACTATGTATGTACATACTTTTTAAGCCTCTAAAACCGGTATATAAATACAGAGGATGAGGATGAGTTGAGTAAGTACCTAACCTATAGGGAATTATTAGAGCCCTTACAAGCAAAAGTACACTTTCTTAAATAAACTCTTAAGATAATGAGCATAATTTCAAATATATAAAGTAGGTAAATTTCTTTTAGATCCATGTGCTTTGTGTTTTTTAATTCTAGAATTTTGAGCAGTCGTTTTACACCAGTTTTTTTCTGAAATTTTTAAAATTTACGTAGGTAAACTTGTAGTCGCTAATTATGGCGTATAACCATATTTAACATGTATCAGTATCTATGTATATCTAAAAATTTACCTTTACAGGAACATACAGATATTTTAAAAAAAAATTATTTCATATGTGTGCCATTACTTGCCAGATTGATTCATGTTTACTATCTATACCTACCTGTGATCTCTCAAGGGACCTTATGATTTAAATCAACCAAAGCAAGTGTAAGTTGTAAGTATTAAATGACTTTTAATTCTCAACAAGAAAAGGTATATTTAAACTTGATGTTTATACTAGGTACCTTACCTACGTATCTAGCTACGGTAATGTGTTAGTTGTTGGTACATTCGATGTAAATTTAAATTATGTAGGTACTTAAGGTTCATAGGATATACTGTAGGTACTACTCTTGTGATTTAGATAGGGTATTTCAAGTTCATGTATACCTTAAACCCATCAAATTTTATGATAAGAAGGACAAGGAATTGTCAACTTGAGTTAAGGGAATGATGAGGCATAAGGGCATTTTTCCTCTTTTAACCTTTCAAACAATGTTTAAAATTTTTAGAACTTTTTTTCTCAAATAAAAATTCAAAGGTGACTGAGAATGAGAATGAGAATGAGACGGTCGACTTGAAAGAAATCTCATATAAGTTCAATAAATAAATAACAAAAGAGTTGAAATTCAGTTTTTAGCTGACTTCCTTTAAAAACTTGGGAGATATATAAAAATGAACCCTTGACTCATAAAATTATGATTCGTTGACACTTGACTCAAGTCATATTCACCAAGTTTCACTGTTTTCTAATATATATTTAAATGAAAAATCACTTTTCAAGCAAAAATAATGCTAAAAAAAAAGCAAAATTATCGAAAAACAGGCGCATATAACTATAACAGGGGCTATACTTTTCATTTTAATGTTCAAAGTCTGTCATATAAACTGCAATTTCTTGTTAATTTAAAATTTTGAATCAATTTCATTTTTAGCTCAAAACTTTTTAATTTCTTGTCGAATTTTTCAAATTTTTCAAATTTTTAAGATTTCTTTCACCTTTTTTGATGGATTCAGTTAAAAATCTAATAAATTTTTAATAATTGTAATTTTGGTTGATTAGATTCAGCTAACAAAAAAAGTTACGTAAGTATATTGAGGATTGTTCAAATTTTTATAGAAAAATCCCAAAAAAATGTGTCATTTTTAGCTCAAACTTACTATGAGATTTAATACTTTACTAGTTAAATAATTGAAATCCTTTAGGTATAAGTAATTTGTACATTATACCGTAGACCTATGTCTGAAAATTCACTTTCGGACCAAGTTGATGTAAATAAATGAATTTTTATGGTCAAAACATAAAATAGTGATAAGTATGAATGTTCTAAAGGTCTTAAATTATATTCAATAGAAAATATTTTTATTTACCTACACATTTACCACCATCGGTCTATTTAGTGTACCCTACTATTTACTCGTTCTAAACTTCTTGAATATTTTACTGCTCGGATTTTGCTTCTATTTAGGCTCTACTGTATAGATATTTTGTATACTTTTTAAAGGTAAATTTTTCTAAAATATTCCATTGGGATATGTATTTAAAATTCCTACCTCGAGACAATTATTTATTAATGAGATCGAACTTGGAACTGGTTCAGTTTCACTAATACCTTTACATTATAAAACCTATCGTGAGAAATGCAAGGTAATTGATGAGTTTGAAAGAAAGGGGTGTTTCTTCTAATAATCTATTTATTTCAAGAATTTTTCAAGCACTAGAGTATTTAAGGTTACTTTTTTGAGTTGTCCAGGTTTAAAATGCCTATGCCTATATCTATACATAATATTATACTATTATTGTAAAGGTGTCGGTTCTCAAAAGAAAAAAAGTACAAAAAAGGTGTAATAAAGGTGAACTGAACAAATTTTTTTACATCAGACCGCCCAGTCACTCAATGCACTTCAATTCATTTAATTTTATCTAAATTTTTCTACTATTTTGTCGTTTAAAATAATTTGTGTTTTCCAATACCTTATACTATCAGTTAACCTGATCTTCTACTATTTGACTATTCTATATGTACTAACAGTTAGGACTACTTATAGTTTACACACTAGGTATAAATTTATAAAATGTCATGCAGTTAAATTAGAATTGAAATTAGATAAATGATTGGTTTGAAAAAAATCGAAGGAATGTAGTTTTATAATCGAGATTTTTTCTATTTCTACTTAAACTTAACCATTTACTTTAATTTCTTCAACCACAAAAAGCAATTTTTCATGAAATTTTTATTCTTGATTGTTAAAATACCTTTAAAAGAGAAACCAATTATTCAGCAAATTCAATTTAATAATAAATTATAGTAAGATTTAGCTTATTTTTTCATTTTCTTTGCTATTTTTGTCGAAAGTTTCCGAAATTTAACAATATCTAAACATAAGTAGGTCCATATTTTAGGGTAGAATACAATTTATTTATTTGGATAAAACACTGAACTTTGGTTTTTTTTCCAATGAAAAGCTTACTAAATTTTGAATAATGACTTGAAAATTCTACAAAAATGCATTTTTGTTATTTTTGAGCTAAAGTTTCTTGATTCAGCGCTTTCCCTTTATTCGTGTAATCGTACAAGTCGTACGTATACAAGTACTCTTTGATTTGATAGACTTGCTTTGTAACTATCTATTTTTTTTTATTGTTATTAGTGGAATATTTTACTTGTGGCCTAATGCCCTATGGCTTTCATTTAAAAATCTCACCACCAATATTTGTAAAATGTAGATATTAGCTATTTTGAAGAACAGATATTGGCCCTAATGGTTATTTATTGATATTGATATGCTCATATATTGTACTTCTATGTAAAAACATAATATGTCCAGAAAAATCGTGACGACCAGTATGGATCTTTGATCTCGGACTCGAATCGATTTTTCTACACTAGTGACTAGCACTTATGTAAGTACTTGCTTATACAGACATAGTATGTAAATTGTAGACATTTATACACTTATACTTACAATATTGTACATTTTTGACCCTTAATATAAATATTCGAAAGTAAGTCATGCATCATTATTTGATCATTATTTGATCTCTATTATTTATTACAGAAAACTCTGTAGGTAGGGAACATATTATACTTGTATGAGGAATATTATCGAATCAAATGGTTCCATGAATAAATTGAAGCTTGCATACTTTACTTACATGTTCACGTATTTGATCATAATTTACAATCATTTGAGCATGTTTGAGTATTTATAAAGAATTTTTATTTGATCACATCGTAAGCAAATATACTTCACATACTTAAATACAAAATACTCGAAAATTTGTGTCTATAAAATCAATTTATTTAAGATTTAAGAATAGGTTTCTGTATTATTATTTAGATAATAGGGTACATACTACTCTAACGATAGTTGTACATTAGTAAATATAAATAAAGTAAGTTGTCATTGTACTATATTAATTACCAATACGTCAAAGAATCTTTATTAGGTATCGGTAGTAGGTACTTTTAGACAAGTAATAAACCATAAACAATGCAAGGGGCACTTGTACTAGTTATATACTAGTACTACGAGTATACGTATAAGCCTATGAAAGTAAAATAGGCCAGTTTGTCTTTCTATCTTTCTTTTAAGTAGGGTACCTACAGTTTATACAGAAAACTCAATTTTAGAAGTAATTTTTTCTTTTGATTTCTCATATGTAAATTAATTAGAATTCTGCGTAAATAACAAAATATACCTACTTAGGTACATTAATAGTACTAATATTAGTAGAACAAAAGCTATAATATCAAGTAAAAATTAGACCAAAGGGTTTAATTCTGCTAACCTTTTTAGATAAATGACTTTTTGTATTAGGTAGAACCACAATATTATTACTTTGAATATTTAATAGTGAGCCTACTTTTACAAGTCAGTATATAAGGGATTTGAATTTTCTCTTTTGTTTCATAATCCCTTTGGGTTACTTATGCCATGTATAAGTACCCTATAGTAGACTTATTATTCTATTTGGGTAATTAGAAATTAGTTCATTGACTACTTCTACTTATAATCTACTTTATAAATTTGTTTATTAAATTTTTGCTAAGAACGGCTCTTGAACTTTTGGGCCAGGGGTCATGAGTCAGATTAGTAATTTCTTGGTGTTTCTTCTAGTCTTAGGTGACCGATTATTGAACAAATCATTAAATGGCAAGAATTAAACCTCCAATATTTTGCATATGAATATATCAGGTTCCCAAGTAAGTTTTAGGGTAACTTTATAACCTATTAAGAGGAAATATGAAGCTTATTAAGAGACATAAAATGCTTTTTATGATTCCAATATTTTATGCCTTAAAGTCAGAGCATTTTATTTCAAAATAGCTATTTTAATAATGTGTAAATTTCTTTTTAACCGATTGAAATGTGCGAAGCCATTTGGTTTTAGGACTAGTCTTTTATACAGAAGATTATCTCGAAAATTACTAACAATTTCTCTATAAAGCCCCTTAAAATCTCTCTACTTACAACTCATAAAGGGAAATTCTTTCGAGGTTTTGTTAAAATTAAAATTGGATACTTTCCACCTCTACACTATATACTTAACTTATGTAATATTTAATGTACCCTGCCTCCCTCCACCTATTTTGATAATCTCTTAATCAGTTAATTTACATTTGAGTGAACTTTTTAGATCCTTCTACTCACATTAGAGAGGAATATAAATAGGTATATGCACTCTACAAACTTTGTTAATTCTTTCATTTGATCTAATCCTTAAGCTGAAAATTCATTTCAAATTGAATACAAGTAGGTACTTATTAGTTTACTCCACTATCTAACTAGTTGTAAGTGTAAGCGCTGTATTACCTATTTCGATAATAAATATTAGTATTTGCAAATGCCACTCTAGACTTTAGTACCCTATATTTAGTACAAATAGATAGAAACTTTCCCAGGGAGAGATTTATAAACCAATATCAATCAGACTCGAACTCGAATGTGAAGAGAATAAATTGAACGATTAGCCCCATGGACAGTGAATAAGTACAGGGGCTTGTTGATCTTCAAGCTTTCCCTGAATTTTAAAACCAAAACCAATTTATAAATAGATAAATACCTACCCTAGATTTCAATATTTTGAAAATTATAGATACAGGTAAGAGTATACATTTTATACATGAAATTTGGAATATTATATTTTTCAAAATCAAAATTTGAAAAACTGTAGCTGTTCAGGCTTTTAAGGAAATTTTTAAAAAATCTACAAAAAATTTGCAAAAAAAGCCATAAACAATTAATCGAGAAGCTAATAATCTTAATTGGAGTAATAGCAAACTAAACTAAACAAACCAATTTCCTACTGCAGTAAGTACATGTCTACTTACACTTTACGGTCCTAAATCTCTAATATTAAGTAGTTTGATTACTTATTATTGGGTTACTTATTGGGTCAGAATTGGAAAATTTGACTTGAATGAAGCTTGATTTTGTATTTAGTCCATGTAATAACTTCATAGTATGTACAATGTACTCTATTATAGGTTGGGTACTGTAAAAGTAAAAGAACAAAGTATCAAGTAAGCAATTATAGGGACGAAATGATTGTATTTTTGTTTTTGTTTTTTTATTTTTTGGTCAAAGAAAGAGGGGAGGAGAAAGTAAAGTAAAAAGTAAGATGAAAGATCAGCTAAGAAAGAAAGCAAGATTATCTTTTCCATTTTAAACCATGGCTTGGTATGGTAAAGGGAAGGGGCACTTAAAATATTTCTACTGTTTTTTCTAGAAGCATTTTACTTTACTCTGGATTTACTATATACTTTAGAGTACAAGTATAAATTCCTCGTTTTTTATATATTTTAAGACTACTTTGACCAAGTCTTGGGAAAACCTTCGTCTATTTATTTAACTGCTCTTTCTCTCAGCACTGTGAGCAGAGCTCTAAAATAAACTTTCTTTACTTTTTACCCAATTTTTTTTACAATGTTTCTAGATTCTACTAGTATGGTATGGTATACCAGTATAGTTAAGTATGGTGGGTTAAAAAATTGTTAAAATACATACACTTGAGTGAAAAGACAAAGCCAATTTTATTTGCAAGACTCGTTGTCACAAATGCTCTTATCCTTATTGTTAGTCTTAAACATACAAGTAGGAGGGGAGTATCACAAGAGGAATACTGATATTATTGTACCTAAATATGATTTATTTCAATGATAAGTTAATGAAAATGTCCGTTGAAAACATAAGATTAATGCTGAACATATAGTTAGTATTAAATAGGTGAAAATTTTGACCTTAAACATTGTAAAAATATTTGATGCTTATTCCAATAAAATACATAAACCAGATACTTTTCTTTATCTTTTATTGTTCTTGATTTATACATAATTTGATATGCATACCTACACAAATTGTGTAAATTGACCTAAATTATAATATTTGATCAATTTTTGAAGGTATTAAATGTCAAAATTTTCAAAAATTGTTATATACGAATTTCATTTTGCGATACTTTCCACTATAGTAGTAGGATCTGTGGTAGGACCTGTATATGAAGTAGTATAGAAAAAATAAAGGGTAGGTAGGTACTTTCTTATTTTTCTGAGGCAATGACCGAAGAAAGGAAAAAAGATGAGAGAGACGAAAATGTAGGAAATTTGAAGACAAGGATGAGTTCATTTCATTAAATTAGATCGAGTGAGTTCTAATACCTATAAGGCATCTTAAATAAACCAAAGAAGGTAAAAATACTACTAATACTAGGTAGGTATATCGTAGTCTAGTATCAAGTCTAGTATCTAATATCTGTAGCACCAATAGTCTAAAATACTAAGGATAAGTTGCTATAAAAGATAGGTACGAGATGAGTATTCAACTAATATTATGTTTTACAGTAAGTCTCAAGTCTCAGCAGAACTACAAAATTAGGGTCAAGTGTCAAAATAACCATCTAATCAGACTGACTTATGAATTTATAAAAAGACAACTGAAAATCTATTACAACTCTTCAGTATCAAACTCAGCATAAAAACGATCCTTAGGCATATACTATACACTAATCTAAATATAGTATTTAAATTTGATATCTGGAGAAAGCTCTGTAAATATTTAAATAGAGATTTATACAAGAAGCTCATGCAGATCTAATAATATTAATATCATGATTTCATGTAGGTACTGTACATATATATTTGCGTATACCTTTGTAGTATACTTGTGTCTACTATCTACTATTTTGAAGTTATTTAAGAATTGAAAGAAAAGGCGGAAGTTAGTCTGTAAATTCGAGTATCTAAACTCGTAGTCAGTTCATAACTGAGCATTTTGTAAGATTTTGATTAAAGTGCCCTCAAGCTTTACGAGCATCTTGAACTTCTTATTATTTCCTCTAATATATTTCTGGAGAAAAACTCATAATCAACGAACCAAAAGAAAGAGACAAAATAAATATTTGAAAAAAACACATCATTTTCAATGAGACTTATTACATAATTTCAGTCTAAATTAAAAATTCTCTAACACTATACTAAAACTTGACATTAAAAAATGTTTACAATGTTTAAAATTTATAACTCTACACCCTTCTTTAAATTGTATCTATCATATCATGCTTAGGGTCTAATTTCAAAAACCTAAAAAACTATATTTATTCAATCTTTAGACTCAATTTTTTCTCTTTCTTTCAAATACAGAGTATCTTGTACGAAAGGAAAGTATCATTGTACATATAGGAATTTTTATAAAAATAGGGGTGATGTATAAGGGTGAAATTATCTAATTTTCATTAGACACATTATATTTGTCTTAAAATAGAAATAATATCAGTTTAATAAATATCAAAAAAGCTCGATTAGGAATTATAGAATGACGGTCCCTTATTCAGGAAGGATCAGTATCAGTAGTTTAAAAAATCTTCTTATTTTTTGTATCATTTAAAAGAGCTAAAATACATTATAGTATTATACTACTTTGCCTACTAAAATATTTTTTTGATGATTTTAAATTTTGACTAGGTTTTAATGATACGAGCTAAATAAAATGTATTTTACTGTTATAAACACTGATCAAATTTTATTTGCACTTTTCCTACTTACAATGTGCAATTCCAACTCCCCTTCGACTTGAGCTAAATAAATACTTTCACTAGCCATTTAGCCTCGAGTCCAAAATCCAAAGTAAAAATCCAAAAGTATCATTTCCCCTTTTTTTGGGGGATGAGCTAGAAAAATATAAAACATTAGCTAATGCCATTTTCTCAAGTAGTTTAATAGCAGATATAACTTTACTTACTGATCTTGAAAGTTATACCTTGTCCTCTTTTCTACATATACATAGTAGATATATAGTAGGTATTGTATATCTAATATCTACCTACATACTACATACAAGGAATATAATGAGCACTTGGTCCAATGGTAGTACTTAAAATGTGTATATTGTAGTTAGTGTACTATGTATTAGTAGTATATGTATGTGACTAGTATAGAAGTATATGAGATTGGAAATAGGACCATTTCTCTTGTTTTATCTTTCCTTTTAACTTTCTCGCAGATCTCGTTTTAATGTTCTTTTTGAGATTATCTCGCACCCAGTAAGTAATTCTTCCCCTCCGATGAGTTCAAAGAAAGATATTTGCAGCTAACCGATTTTAAACTAATTCTAATATCATACATACATACATAGTATTAATACTATACATTTGTGGCTGCTGAGCTAATAAGGGCCCCTAGAATTTTCTTAGTTTCCGAATTTAATGATTTAACCATACTTTATACAACACAATATTTAACTTAACTTTAGAATTTCCAAGATATTTTAAATGAAATTTGGACAAAATTTTGAAAATTTTGAATAATTTGTCTGATTTACCATATCTGAAATAAGGATTTTTAAGGTTCTAATAAAGGGTGAAAGTACATAAATATTGCATAGGGTCGCTTTATTCTAGACAACTCACATTTACATGAGCAAAATAATCTCTTTTTGAGAGCTAGAGAAAGTCTTTTTTTAATTCTTTGAAATTGAAATTAGCAAAAAGAATAAAATGTAGAATAGTTATCTACATAAAATCTACTCCTACTGTTACATCGTTTAGTACATTTTACATGTTCGAATTTAGGTCAAGAATTTTTAATATATTTTGCAGATTTTTGTACAATTCTATTATTTAAGACATTTGACTCGATTAGGTTATGGTACTGATATAATTGGTTTATTACAAGTACCCTACCAAAACTTTTCATTTTTTATTTAAATATCAGTACCCTATTGATAATACAAAGTATTGAGTCTAGTTTAGATGGATTTAAGTGTACCCTTGAGCTATATAAGACGATTAAATATACAACTAGCAGGTACTGCTATAAGTAAGTAGGTTTTAGTGGAATATACAGATAGTAGTATTGTAATACATAGTAGAATCTGTAATATAAACTGTACTATCTATTTGTAGATTTAAAAGCAAAAAGTCAGAAATTCAATATCCTCTCTTTTCAAAAAAATCTCGTATTGTATTTGTTCATCAGATTCTATAAAAAGATTTAAGTGAACAACTCAATAACTCTTCATAACTCTTGGCTAAATAAAATTACGATAATAGATAAATATGCTACGATAAAACATTTTTATCCGATCAAAATTGCTCAAAGTTAAGCTCCCAGTAAGCTCATTTCTCTATTTTGATAAATATACTGTAATACGAGTAGTACTACTAATAATACCCTACCTAAGTAGCTATTTATAATTTTACTACAATAATCCTACTGATATGTATAAAATAAGAATATAAATAAGTATGTACTTACTTAAAATGCTACGGATATATAGGTACGATTCAAAATTTTGTAAACATCATAAAATGAATCAATTTTACAGAAAAATCCGTAAAAAAACATTTGTAATTCACTACGAGTATTCTCGTAGGTACATTAAGGACTTGTAGTTAAGGATCTTACTTCGCTTGAAAATTGTATAGAATATGATATGATCTATCAACATTTCTCATCAATCATTGAAATTTTGAATAAAGAAATAAAGTTTTTATAAAAAAAAGTATATAGGTATGTAGGGTACTTACCCTATACTTACTTATAAACATTAGTATTGTATGATAAGCACTTATACTTTTAAAGTACTACAAGTAAGTTTGTGATTATGATATCATTATTCACTATAAAATATAAATAAAATAAAAAAAAACTTTCACCACTTTCACTACCATAAAATATTTCTACTACAGATGATTTTTCTTACTTTACAAGTATTAGTATCTACAAGTATTAGTAGATATACCTAATAATTTTTACTAGATACGTTGTTTGTGGCTAAAATAAACACTGTAAAAAAATTATACTACTACGAACGAGGAAAAAAAGTTACAATTTTTGCTTGAATTCACTTTGAAAAAAACTCTGTAAAGAGCTCAAATAAAGTTTTTCTAGAGTCAATAAAAAAAACTTGGCTCTCTCACTTTCATCTTATTCTTTTAAAAGTTCATTTTTTTCACTTGAAACTTTACTATATTCGTAGTAGTACCTACTACTAAGAACGAAATAGCCGTATACACAAGTGTAAACTTGAAATATTTGAACGGAAATAACTTTTGTGATGCATTACAATTATAAATTTATTTGGGTAAAAATTTCTTTGAGAATTAGATTTTGATGTAATTATTTTCAAATTGTTCATTTTAAAATGTCAACTAACTTAGGTACTAAAGATCCCTAGTAGGTCTTTGTGAAATTATCAATTTTTCTTACTTTTATTTTCAAATACAAATGTATATAGGCACATCAGAATGGGTGTAATTTAATTAAATTTCAACCTAATTAGAGTTTTTTTAGAGAAATTAACAGATTTATTCGAAATTTAAAAAAAAACATTTGAATTCCCTGAACCTTAATTGATTACCGTCGTAATTTGGAACGAACGATTTAATTCGATTGCAGATAATCTGTGAATAAATTACCAGATTGAGGTCGTTTAAGTAAAGTGCAGTAAGTAGAGTTTGAGAAATATTTATCGATTCCGCTTGAAACTTAATAGTCTATTTTAATTTAACTTTGAACAACATGCTTATATACCCTACCTAAAGCTGTACCCTATATTAAATTTTTCAAATTTTAAAAAATAGTTATAGGAAATAGGAAAAACGATTATGATTTTAAAGATACCTAACTTGGACATTTAATTATGTATAGTTTGCTCCATGTTGTCTTTTAAAACCTACCTACTAATTTTGAAGGTCTTTTTATGGAGAAAATCTAAAACTAAAAGACATATTATCAAATTTAAATGATAAAATTGTTTATTAGACTAATACAGTAGCAACTTTTTAAATGATGAGAACAGAAACTTTGTAGTTTCTTTGATAAAATATTTTATGATTATACCGAATATGTTTACATAGTAGGATACAAAGGATATATTCTTTTTGATTAGCCAAGGTGGTAAGTGTCATTTATTTCCAGAATCAATATTTTTGGAATGGAAGCTGAGGTCAATGACAATAAATTGGATAATGATAGAAAGGTATCTATCTATCTACGTATAATTCTAATGGTTAATAATACCATTATTCAACTCTATATTTTATAAGATAAAAAGTGATATGGAAATGGATATGGATATTGATGTTCTACATTACCAAAAGTGTCATAAAATGGGTAAAAATAATGCACCTAATATCCGTTTTTACATCCTTTATCGAAAGACAAGTTCATGGGGTTTGTGTGAGAATGACAATCATGACAAAATGAATCCTTCCTTTGGTCACTCTGACAATGACAGTGAGAAATTATCTTCATTTATCCAGGAACTTGGGATAATAGACAAACTTTCACCCTTTTTTCGATCGAATAAAACATATTACAGTATTAAAGGACATAAAAAACCCGAAATTATTGTATGATTTACAATTTTTTTTAAATATACAGAGTACAAAAATCGATGGTCATGAAGAACTGTTAGAAAAATTTCAAATACCTTTACTTGTATTCAATAGATTTTATCAATTTAGCATGTACTTATTTGCTTATTTAGAATTAAATTTTAAAATTAAAGGTAAATACTCCGTAATTACTCTTATTTCTAATGCTTTTGAAATAAAAGTATCTAGATATTTATATGTAATACAGGAGGTAATACTATTACTAATGGTATCGTAGGTTTATATGTTTAAAGTTTATGAATATTTGAAAAAGGCATTTAGATTTAATTATCCTCTAAAAATAATTGATAATAATTTATACCTACTTGAAATACCTATAGGCTTTTGTTGCAAAATTTTATCTAAACTCTCTCACTATAATAAAACTCTTATCTTTTAGCGATTAGGTACATATTTTGAATTTTGAGTATCAAATCTCTATGAGTATTAATATTCGAATAATCGGAACAAATAATTTTAAAAGTAAATTACTTCATACCTCTCCAAACATAAGTATAGGTAGGCCAAAATTCAAAATTTAGAATATCCGTATTAGGTTTTTTAAAGAAATTTGCACAATTATCTAATTCGGACAATAAGGAATTTTGATAAAGTTCAGTTTATACAAAGTTCTACAAAGTTCTACAAAGTGATAATGTGTTAAATATTTACTTATTGATTGCAAAATTGACTAAAGATACAGTAGCTAAATTCATAGGTAGATATTGAGCAAAAATGCAAAATCAAAATCGAAAACGCAGATTCTCGTAAGTACCAACAAATACATCATACAGAGTAGTATAGTAGGGTACTTATATTATGTATCTATCAAAATTGGTACTTGTAATTTACCTTATACGGAGTATGTCGTCCTAATATGTAAATGAGGTATTTTCTGTATATAAATATTGAATGATTTATATTTAGACGATCTGGTAAATCACTGTATTTGGAACTAGGTGTCGAGAAAACTGCAACAAATGAAGAAATTTCAAGGGCTTATAAAAAATTAGCTTTAAGGTAATCTATTAAATTTAAATGTATGTCCTATTGACTAATTTAAATTTCTAAAAGATGCCACCCTGATAAAAATCCTGCACCAGAATCTCTAGAAAAGGTTTTTTTTCGTATTTTAAGAATAAACATGAATTATTGAGATTTGCTATTTTCTAGTTTCAAGAAATCAATAAAGCTCATAAGATTTTAACAGACCCAATGAAAAGACAAATCTACGACAAGTATGGATCTCTAGGTCTTCAAATAGCCGAGAGTCAACAAATTACTGATATTAATGATGTAAAATTCCAATTTTGGGTCAGCTCGTTGTGGTTTCGAATTCTATCTGGAGTTTGTTTTTTCATGACTTGTTGTTGTTGCTGTTTTTGTCTATGTTGTTGCTTCAACTGTTGTTGTGGACATTGTTGCAAAAATTTGATAAAAGAAGAGGAAGAACACGTAAGAATACCTAATGTTTTTTTTTTTTGCATTTTTTTCAAAAATTTACAAATTATCTAAAATCTGACAGCTCCCAAATCAAGAAGATTTGATCGAAGAAGAAATTCAAGAAATTCCAGGCCCATATCAGTTTCCTTATAATCCAGAACCAGCAGAATCAGAAGGTCAGGATAATCCTGCACATGAATCTGAGGACTAATTTAAAAATATTTTGATCGCTATAATTCTTAAAATCCTTAATCAATTTTTTCACCTTTCATTCTTAATTTATTCAAAATAAATTTTACAAAAGTTTACTTTTTTTTGTTTAAGAGCATATTTTAAAATTGATACGAGTAGTTTTGTTCCATTTTTGTAAATATTTCTAAAAGTTCTGCAAATTTTTTCCTCTCTTCAGCTATCCCAAGGCATTGTACAATTATTTGATATCTAAAAATGAGAAAATATCCAAATAGTAGGGTTTGTTTTAAGTGTTCTGATTCTGATCTGAAACTGTAACTGTATCTGTATTTGTGGATATATAAATGAGTACTTACATATCTTCAGAAATCAATGGGTATTCTTTCAATTTTTTATTAATGTAGGATTGATATTCAGCTGAATTATTAGTGTCTGATTCAAAGGAGGAAACGGCATCATAAAATTTTTTTTCACATCTATTAAAAAATATATCTAATCGAAATTACATGCAAATTAAGAGGAAACTAAAAAAAAAAAACCTTTCAAAACGTCCAATTGAAAAGATTTCAGCAAGGGTAAGACCATATGACCAAACATCTGATTTTTCTGTGTAATATTTTTTTCCGCATTTTGCATCAGGAGGTGATGGTCTTGGCAAGTTAAAAAATTCTTTCTAATAAATTAAACAAATTGTTCAGGTAAAATAAAACAGATAAAGATTAGAAATTATTCATATTCACTTTTGACTAAAACTTATAAATTATCATACATATTTTAAAAGACAAGTATAGTATGGATTATCATCATCAAGGATCTTTGCGAATCCAAAATCACTTATCCTGATTGAATATCCGGTCTCATCTTTGACCAAAAGTATATTTTTGCAACCCAAATCGATATGTAGTATCTGAAATTAAAATTTTGAAAACTTTGGTTAACAAAATTATACCTAGATAAGGAGTAGTTTATATTTATATTATTATGAGAATATTTTATATTCAACTTCATAATAGATATCGTAATTGCATATCTGTTTACTTACATTTTCTAAGTTCAAGTGACTCATTGCAGATGCAGTTTCTTTAGACCATTTGATAAGATTTTCTTTTGAAATTTCGACCTCACATTTAAATATACTATATCCTCTATTGAAATATTTTAGATAAAAATTCATTAATCCTATTACTTAAATCTTAAATCTATGAATAAATATGCATATACAAGTAGGGTACCCTAGTGGCCTTTTCGTTCCAAAATCGCATTTACACTTTGTGTGGTTCATTTGAGATTTGAGAGTATCCAAAAGATTTAATTCATTACACAATTCCATTGCAAGTGTTTTTTCTATTTAAATTGAAAGAATTTAGATAATATTTGTACTCGTAGGGAGTTCAAATATTATTTTAAAGACAGACCTCCATCAAAATTAAATGCTCCAATGAATTTAATGATATTCTCATGAGGGGGTATCAACTGTAGAGTTCTAATTTCAACCTTAAGCTGTTCATCTTTTCTCATTTCTAAATATGGATCTGAATCCGGTCCATCATCTTTTAATGCAAATTTAAGTGCAATCTTCTCACCCTTATAAACACCCTCATAAACAATACCAAATTTACCTTTACCTAAACATCTTCCTAAATATTCAAAAATAAATAGTCATATTAGGTAGATACTCAAAATAAGCCGTCAAAGCAATAAGAATAGCAGTTATATCAGTACTCGTAATTTACTTTTGTCTTAGGTTTTGAGAACCTAAGATTTTTAAGCAAGTGAAAGTGAAACAAGAAATAGAGAATTTAACAGAAATCATGGATTCAATAACTGGTTCTAACAGGTCAAAATTTATAGGTCAATGAACTATAGACTTTTTGGTATGGCCATGGGAGAAAATTGAAATAAGGAATCTTAAAACGTTAAGATTTACAATTCTTACTCATAATTAAAAAGGTTTTCAGATTTGTAATATCAGTTAAATTCTCTTTCTCATATTTCACTTGTTAAGAAATATTAGGCTCTTTATTATATAATACAGCCTAGAATTTTTTTAAAGAAGCTTTCACCATAAGTTTATGCACAAACCTGTATATAAGGGTACTATTACCTTTTGAAAGGTCGTCAGATGTTTCAAATTTCGTTTCTAAATTTGACTTAAGAATCTTGCAAATAAACTCAAATGGGTTATTGGCTTTTAAGTTATCAATATCGACATTATTTTCAATAAATTTGAGCATTTTGCCAAAGGCTACATGTGGGTTGCTAACTGGAACACGGGCTTTTCTCCATTTTTTATAAAAGTAAAACGAGATCAAAGATAAAACTACAAATGAGACTGACAAAGGCAAAATTATATTTAAAATTAAAGATGAAGTCCCTCCAATGATTCCTATCATATAATTTAGAAATATAAATTATCAAATAAATTGACAGATTTTGTAAAGTTAAAAATTTATAAAATAATATGTACCTGTATATGTAGTTGTATTTTCAATACCAATTGTTGGATCAGGTTTTGGTTTTGGCTTAGGTAGTGAAGGGTCAAACTGAGTTGGTGGGAAAGGTATTCTCTGAGCAAATATTTGAGTAGGTCTTTTTGCTGTTGAATCTACTTCTGTGGTGTTTACTGTTACTGATCTAATATTTCGATATTTCTGAAAAAAAGAAAAGAGTAGGTACCATTAAAAAACATCAACTTTTTAAGTTTTATTATCCTTATTAGAATTCAAGTTAAATTCCTTGAAAATATCTTGTTCGTTTTTTTAATAAAATAATTTGGATTTGCAAAATTATTGAAAAATTAGGTAGGTATTAAAAATCTAAAACAATCCGGAAAATATTAAACATCTCCCTATAACCTTGAAAATATTACCTATATATTTTCAAAGTTTTGATATTTTTATGAAAATTTAAATGATATTATACTAGAAATAGTGTACCCTACATACCAAGATAGACCGTTTATTTTTCTCGTTCAAACTAATTTCAAAAACTTTACACATTTCCAACTTTTCAAGAGCCAAAATTGCGTTCAAATCCTGTCCAAGTTCTTTGTATATTTGACCACATTTTTCTTTTGAAAGTTTGCATACTAGGAGACATTCATTTTCTAACGACCTTTCTTCGCCTACAGTATTAGTACTTGTAGTAATACTACTTGTAGTATGGATATTTGAGGTATTTTGAGATTTTATGGGTTTATTCAGCAGTTTATTTGCCCCAACACCATCCCCTTTCTTAAAACTGGAAAACTTTAATTCTAATGTTGAGATATCTGCATTTTGTTCATATAAAGGGATAATATCCCCCTCAACAACAACAACAATACTTCCAAAAAGTCCTATAAGGACTAGAAAAGTTTTACTAAACTTTGATACTTGTTTAGGAACTGTGAGTGCAACCAAAATATGAAATATTATTTTCATTTTCAGCATTATTATTTATTTCCTAAAAGTTTTCAAGTTTTTTTTGAATAATAATGTGTCATTCTTGTTAGGGTTCTTTTTAGGGACTGCACTGATCTTGAGGATCTTGAGCTCTCATTTTAGAAATGAAACTATGCAGGTAAGTAGTAGGTACTGATATGAGTAGATGTTAAAATTTTAAATGAAAAATGCATAGGTATTTATAGAGTTCATATTTTATCATTCAAGATAGTAATAATCCTAATATTCAAATAATTTACTAATAAGTTAAGACTTATAATATCAATGTAGGTAATAATATTATCCTTAGACCCTGGTTTTATTTATTGTGATAAGTAAACACAGTGAAACTATCTTATCTTATATAAGTATGTATAACTAGCTATAGTTTTTTGTGAGTTTAATGATTCACCAATATTCAGTAATATTTACCTTTAGTATCTATGCTCATTTAAATTAAAAAATCTACTAACCATTTAAAAAATATACAAAAGCAGGGTATTTATAATTAGTATAATAATAATAATCAAAAATGCCAAATATCTATTTGCACTTTTTTTATCTTTCATGAATGAGCTATGCATTTATAATTTACCTACCTATAGTTTTAAAAGGTTACAGTTTTACCGAAAAAAAGTTTGTCATAAAATAAACAAAATCTAAATACAATAATGTAGGTCATTTCAAAATTCAAAAATACTACTTTAAAAATTTATTTGCTATTCTTTAAGATTAGAATAATAAACATCCTTTTTAAGAGTTTTTATAAGGGTGTATAAATATTATTAGAAAAAGTGTAAATAGCAAAAAAATGCAAATTAAAATGTTTCATTACTTAACACTATCTAGATATACGTAAATATTCACCACATGATTGTTCAAATCTATATGGGATCATAGAACATAATTCATGCCTTGTTCTGAAGAAAAGTCAGAATCGATTCTTCAAGTTATATGTAACACATATACTTACCAGGGTAGTGTAAACTGGAGAAACAGAAGGCAGAAGCCAAAACCTTTGCGAAATAAATCACTTTTATCCTCGTGAAAATATACCAAGTCTTTTTATAATAGAACATTGTACCACTCATATTATTAGCCTGCATTTTTTTGAGGAGATAAATCGGTCAATAGTCGCCGATTACTAGATAGAGATAAGTATATTTTGGCCTTAAAATTCAAAATTTTCTAATTTTCTATGCTAAAACTATAACTTAAGCCAGTGAAGCGTTTCGATTTTTTAATTGAAGAGAATTTGATTTTTTACTAACGCTAAGAATATGTATTTACATATTTTGTATTTAGAGACTTGTAAGGTGAGCTTTTCTCGATTTTTTGACTGAAATGTAACGCACTTTTAGCCTATATATATTGTACCAAAGTCTAATATCATCATAATATTTGAGTTATAGCATTTTGAAATAATTTCTTAAATAAGTTATGCATATTTCTTGCTCAAGTCCAAGCCAGCCAGCAGGAAGTGCGTTTAGTTTTTGTGTGGTAGACCACCGGATAGATATGACCATGGGTTAAATTTAATAGTCCAAAATGTTCAGATAAAGAATTAAAGCACACATGTACTATACAATCTACTACTAGTATTACAAGTACTAGTAATAATAAGTACAAGTCAAATATGTAATAGTTGTATAGTAGTTATGCAAAATTAATTACCGACCAGGGCAAATTACAGTCATAGAGTTAAACAAATAATAAATATGAGACCCCCACTAAAATAAATTATCTAATCCAAATTCTAAACTTATACTTGTACTTACTTTACATATAGTACTAGTAGGTACTTACTATGGACTTTAGCTTATCTTGGTAATACGAGAATAGAACGGAAATTAAAGAATTTCATGCATTTGACTAAAATAACTGTAGTCTAGTAGTACTACTGTGTGCAAATGAACATTAAAGACATAAATTATTTATACAAATATGTGAATTGTGAGCCCCATAAGAGACCCTTTAGGAGTCTTTAGATATGCAAATAATAATAATAAGAAATTGTACACACAAGTCTCAAGCAGTCATTGTTCGCTAATCAACGAGAATGGGAAATAGGACTTTTAGATAGGATAGATTTAAATTTAAATGAAATACATAGAAATTGCAGTAAATACATATATATCAGTAGTACCTTATACTAGTATAGTACATTGCTAGTAGACTTATTATGGTAGAGAATATTATTTACATGAGTATTCAAGTCTAATGATATAAACGATAGATCTTTTAACATTTCACTTTCCCCGTCTTTTCTTCAACCCTCTACTCGTTTAATAATGCAGGGTCCCAGCCAGGCATCAGAACAAATGATTTATTTCTTTCTTGGTCCAAGTCGAAAATTGGAGCTAGAATAAGGACCATATTAATACATAGTAGGATACTCTACTTGAAACTTGAAAGTGTTTAGTTCCCTACTATTGATGTACGAGTACAGTATACATATGCTAAAGATAGAATAATTTTTAAGCTTATTTGATTGAAATATTCTGAAAATTCTTGAAAATTCCATGTAAAAAATGAGATTTTTTAAAAAGTATCTAACTTATTTTCACAACCTTACCTGGTAATAATATAGACAATCTAGCAACTACAATTATTGTTAGGTTTAGGTTAGGCTATTAAATAAAGTAGGGTAATTAAAATTCTGATAAATTGTTCAGATACCGTAGAATTTAACTTACAATTAATTAGGATATTTAGGATGCATATTTACTTTAGGATAATTTAGTTTAAAAATGATAATAAGCATTCAAAGTTTTAAAAATTATGTAATTTAATTTCATTCTTAAAAATTGTCGGGCCTTTAACAATTTTTTTCATTATATCTGTAAGATTCAAGTTTTTTAACAAATTTTCAGAAACTCATCTGAAATGTTTAAAATAGTCTGAAATTTCAGCAATTTCAGACTATTTTCTTGAAAATTACAAAAACTGAGCCTAAATGAAATCGTAACTAGTAAAATGGCTGAAATTTTCATTTTGATTAGAACATCCTATCAAAAATTTGCTAAAAAATTAGATATTAGAGCATATAATGTGCAAATTCCAGATCCTATAGTCTATTTTCCCCTCTGATTTTGTATGTAAATTTTCTGATACTTGACTTTGATGGTCTGATATTAAATATCCGATTTTATAGGTGTAGATACGCTCATATCCACTTAACTCTATTTCTATAAATTCATTCAGATTCAGAGTAGGTATATTAAATACACAAGGAATAGATAATAAGGTATTTGCATTTCTTATTATTACTGATACAAGAAGTATAGTAGTAGTTTAGTAGTCTACCCCATTTTTTAACAACAGGCATAAATCTAGAGTGTATTTAATATCCTCGGAATATTCGTTTAATGGGTCCCCGTTTGGCGTGGATGAGATAAGACCGCTCTCGAAGAAGGATTTAAAACCCACTTCTGAGTCATAAAAATTCTTTATTATTATTTTTTTTCTCATAAGAAAAAGTACAAGTAGCAGCACAACACTAGTTTACTCAATAATAGTGTTTCTTCCAGCAGTTGCTTGCTTGATATATACGAGTATGTATGTCTGTATGTATCGGTAAATATGAGTTTTTGAAAAAATCGCACTTTTCTCTTTCTATCGCATCCTTTCATAAGTATCTATCTATCATATCTTTAGTGGGTAAAAGTAAAATAGTAAATAGATAGAAAAAAATCAAATAGTTTTACTGACTGTAACTACTACTCGATACTCAGCCTTGAAACACATTACATAGTTCATAGTGGTAATAATGCAATAAACAATCATAAAAAAATTCTTGAAACACTTTGTGAGAAAGTTACTTACGATTAGATATTAAAGTCTTGGAATTTTCCAAAAGTCGAAATCTCAACCTACTTTGGTATCTATTTAATGATAAAAATTTCTCAAATATGTTGATAATCTTGTGCTTTTAATTCTATTTTGTAATTACGGAGTAGTATAGTACCTTACGTTTTATTACAATAAAAAAAATTACATTTACTGAATTTTACTGAATTTACTGAATAAATATTGGATTTACTCCGTATATTCTAATGATAAGATAAAAAATCGTTTTGGTTAAATAGATTAATATTCGTTTAGCAATTTCTAACCGAATATATCGGTAGTGTAGTACCTATTATTATATGGTATAACTATCATTTTTAGTTTTAGAATTTATTATGCTGAAAAATTACGAAAAAAAGGTGTTTGAAACTTTGAACTTGACTTTGTGACAATATCAGTATTCTATAGAAAATCGAGTAGCATGTCCTTAATTAATGTATGCTTTAAATATTGGATTTTAAGTTCAAGTTTGGTAGGCAATAATTCAACTTTCAAAGTCTATTATTTGTATTATTTAGTAGATCATAGTAGCTGTAATTGATCTCTTTAATCTTCTCACCTTCTACTATGTACTACAGTATAGTACTATACACAATTCGAAACTTAACTTGTCTTGACTTTTATTTGTCTCATTAATTCTCTCTGAAATCTCAGATTTATCTAAAATTTCTATACAGAGCTACCCACAAAGAATCTCTGCATAGCATACATTAGGAAAAGTAAAACAAATTACTTATCTATTTATAATTTATACGGAGCTACTATAAGGTACTGATATTGTAGTATGGTATGAATATTCAATATTACATACTCCTATACTAATTTTTAAGTTACTAGTAGTAATTTTAAAAAAATCGTAATTTTTAAAAAATTAAAAGAATCCCTCCTGTTTTACAATAGGTTTAGTATAAAATGGTTTTTTTGGAAGTACATTAGGTATATATTTCATTAGTACATAGTCTTATCTTTTCATTTTGTTGAAAGGTAATAAGATTTTTAGTATAAAAATATGCACTTCTAATAACCGACTTAAAATAAAGTACATGGGTAATTTTAATTTTATTTACGGCATACGGATACTTTTTGCTTTGCAGATATTTTGAGCCTTTTTTGCAGATGTAAATTTAATAAAATTCGACAAAATGCAGTTAATAATAATATGAGGTCAGTAGATAAGGACTCGCCAATTGCATAAGAGTAGATATGTACAGTTCATGCCTACCCTACTCTTATGATTTATAAGAGTTGTTTGAAGATTTATTTACATATTTGATGATATCATCAATTTTAGAATTGAATTAAACAAAAAAGATCGATAAGTCTGCATATTATGCTACATATTCCTTTAGAATAATTGAATCAAGGCAATATGAATTATGAATACATTGCAAAAATTCCCCTAAAATATTCTGATTTTCATAATTGATCATGCATAGGTTTTTTATATAACTTGAATGCAGATTTATCTCGCCAAAAATAAAAAAATGTATTAGTTCAAATTCAAATGCATCCCCTACAGTTCTACTGTTAATTGGAAAATTTCAAAATTTTTGTAAATATAATGCAGGTGGATGCATTCGCTATTAAAATGCACCTTTGTTCATTTCATAGAATCCTATCTGTATTTTTTTTTAAAATACTCATATTATATTCATTGTCAAGAAAAGTTCATATAAAATTCAATGAAAAAGTAGGTAAGTCGTAAAAAAAAGTCTCAAGTTTCGAGTTAACTTTTAATTAATTAATCTCTAGTGCTCTACTTCCTACTTGATCTACTAAGGAATAAATGTATAAAGTCAAAGGAAGTTGACTTGAAATATCCTTTTGATCTGCTGATCCTTGACATTTTGTGTTGTCTTACTAAATCCCTCGCTTGATTAATTAAAAAGTTGACAAAGTGAATAGGGGGAAAAATAAATGGAGCAAATGAGGAAATATTAATGAGAATGAGGAGCTGGATTTTGTAATAAAATCCGACGACAGTCATGTGAGTAAATGCCTTAAATGCTAATGGGTATAGTTATGTCTGTAATTTTAATTTCATCTAAAATATTAAAAACTTGGCCTGTTGCAATCCCAACTACTTTCTTTCTTTCAGCCATTATACATCGTATTTATACTTACACTAGCAATACAAACTTGATGATAAATATTTAATTTAATGTTTAATATTTAATCAAAATAATTCAAGCGGGCATGTAAAGTGTTATCTTTATTTTCATCTTGGATGAATAAAACAGCTTATACATACTAGGTATTAGGGGTAGTATTAGAATGAAATTAATAAGAATTTCAATTAAGTTTATCTATCATACTTGGAGTATTATGTAAGAAAGTTTTGTTTGATCATTTTACTACTTATTACTACATACATGCGAGTATTAATATTTGTATGTAGTTAAATAACATAGTATAATAGTATGAACTATTATTTAATAAATAATGATGAAACTTATATTTTAAAAGCCTTTGAAAATTGACGCTTACACAAGAAAAATTTATTGACACAACTTAAAATTACATTTTGACAAATTTTAACTTATCTAAATTGCACAATCTATTGATTTTGGAGACAGCAATATCCAAAAATTGATTGATTTACATATTTAAATCTTATTAATATTATGTACATGCAAAACATGTCAATTGTCGTTAGGTTATTTATAAGTTATATGCATATTTAAGCGATAATGTGAATATTTATTTGGATAATTGAAAAATATTTGGGAAAAATTTGTAATTTTTGAACTTTGCAAAATGCAAAAAGAATGGACTTTATTAGATTTTTGAAGGTATTTTGTTAAATAGAGAAACTGAAACTTATCTAGGAACTGAATTTTAATTCATTTATTGAATTAAATTATAATTATAATGAATTAATTTATTGAATTTTAATAACAGTATGTTAAGTAATATTAGGTAATGTGTTATATTTTTATTTGACAAATTAAACTTTTTCTAAATGTCCAACTTTAAAATTTGTAAAAAGTTTAGATCTACCTACTATATTAAATAAGATTGAGATTATTAATCCTTTCATTAGTTATTTCTCTCTTAAAATTTCACTTTCTCCATAATAAGACTTAAGGGTTATTCTGATAGTATTAGATAGAAAAGATTTTGTGAAAAGGGCATATGAATTTATTGTAACTAGAGGCTAATGCAGGGTGCTATTATTATTACTAGGCCACAAGGGCCATTAAGATAAGAATCACATTAGATGATATTGCGTAAGAGTTTCCAACAGGGACTAAAATACAGCGGAGAAATTGTATTCTAATTGAATCAATATTAATCTCGAAATTTCACTCAAGTGGAACAATAATGGCCAAATCCAAATACTGATACATATATGCACTAAAACAAATCTACTGTTAGATACCTACATGTAGGGTACTTGTATAACACCATTATTATTTTCCTTTGCCTTTCTTTGTACAATTTTGTATCATTTACTTTACAAACAATATTTATTCTCTGAATTTACATGAACAAATAATTCCTACACTACTACGAATATCTGTACTTGTATCTGTAGATTTCAAAATCAAATGTAAAATATGTGTATTTTGCCAAATATAAAATAAAAAATCATTAAAATAAGTTGAATAGGGAATATTCATTCTTTGTACTCGTATTGAGTAAGGTGTGAGAAATTCTTATCTATTCTTCGAACCTCAAATCCCAAGAAATGACCAAAAAGACCCGCATCTCAAAATCTTTTTGCTAAATTCGTGAATGTGGGCTGCTACTGAATAGAATTGCATTGTGAATTGAACGCAATTTTCAAATAAGGTTCGCTTTTTTGCCCTTCATACTACTGCACTATATGTATAAGGCAGTATTTGAGGTTCAAACCTCAAATCGGTTATTTCTATCATCAATAGACACGTATAGAAAATGAAATTGAAGGCTGAAATTTTTGAGAAATACTCGTACATATTATCAAATAGAAATAAATCACAATTTTAATCAAATCTCAATATAAGATTTCTTTCCTAAAATAAGTTTTTAGAAGTTTTCTAGAGAGTAAAGTACCCTACAATTGTTAATTTTTTAGTCAAAATTATGATCCTTTTTCAATCAGAATTTAGCATTTACATTTGCTAACAGATCACCAACTTGATTCTGATTATTGTGTTTTTGATATTTTGGTAGGGTAAAGGGTAAAGAATTATTCTGATACAATAAGACTATGACCTTTTTTTTGCTAAATATGAAGGTTGTTCTGGATCAACTGATCCAGTTCGATTAAAGAAAGAAAACAGCGGGTTTTCGAGTGAAAAGTGGTTTATTCCGAGAAGGGCAAGGAAAAATGGGTCATATCATACAATAGACATTATAAAAATATAATGGAATAATAGGGAAGATAAGAATAGGACAGATAGATGCAATACCTTAAACTTTAATAATAATCTTTCTAATAGTAGTACTTACTAGTACTATGAGTATAGAGATAGGATATCTGTAGGTAATAGAGATAAGTATAAGCTTTTGAAATAAAAATGGTCAGTCATAGTCATGAGATTTAAACGAAGATTAGAAATACACATTTTTTTCTTTCTCCAAGAAAACGTTCGAGTTGAAACTAAACCTTTAAAACTCTGACTGAACATTTTAAGCTTGACTGGCCTTAAGAATAAGTATTACAATTACACTACTGTAGAGTTTGTTTGCTAGCTTTTGGTTTGTGCTATTTTGGGCTACTTGGTACACATACCATTATTTTATTATCCTCGATGATTGTGGTTTTCGGATTTTAGAATTGCTCAAGAAAATTTCATGTACCTACACTAAATAAAAGACCGTTGAAAATATCAGAAAAGCTCCAAAAATTGGCAAAAAATCCTAAATTTTTCAAAATATTTTGTGATTGAACGAGATTTTTGCTTTCCTCTGAATCACAAAAGTTAGATATTTTTTGAAAAAGTTGAAGTATCTCGAGATTCGAGATACTTATACTAAAAAAATAGTACTAGAATCATTTACAATTACAAAAAATTTATGGTCTTAATTTTGAAAAATCAAAAACTCTGTTATGGATTTCAAATAGACTCTAATAGATAAAGAAATTTCGAATCAATATATTTTATCAAGAATTCAGTACTTATAAATGAACCTTAATCGATCTAGTAATAGTATTATGAAACTAATAGCCAAATCAGATTTAATTACTTTAGATAGATTAATATAACATTTTTTGATCGAAATTCTAAATGTAATGTAAAATATATATCTACAAATTATTAAAAAAACTTAACAGATTTGATGTTTTTTTTTCTGAATGAGGGCTAAAATAATGACAATGTAGTAGCAGTACATTGAGGGCTGAAGGGGTTTGCCTAGACGGTAATGTACTTGTGTAATGATGTTCTTTGCTCCTTTATTATACGAATTTATATACGACTTTTTCTATACCTAGAGTACCCTAGACATATTACCTAGTAGTAATAATGTGTATTGAGCCAAGAAAGTCAAAATAGCTTTCTCCATAAAAACTCGAGTACTCTACTACTACCAAAATAATAGTAATAGTAGGGTACTTTTTTAGAAAAAAACATACGTTTTTATCCATTATCCGTACTCGAGTACTAGTAGTATGTTTAGTACATGGTAGTATTGCGAAAATATTAGTTGGTAGTACATACAGAATAGTACAGTAGAAAGAAAAGGATTGAGCCATAAAGAGACAATTATTATCCCATAATATTATATGCAATTTGAGTTTAGATCTTGAATTTGAATCTCAAAAGTCAGACGAAAAAAATGATTTCATCTTATTTTGACTTCTTTTCTCTTCCATTTTTCTTTAGGCCTTTTTGAATTAGCATGTTTTGCACATATTAGTGAAGCTAGCAAGTGCCTACTAGATTTACAATTTACAATATACGAGTATTAGCTAACTACTACAGAATATACATAGTAGGGTACTAGAGTAGAACAGAAATATATTTGCCTTAAGGACTTAAATTAGGTAAATCTCTTTGTAATGAACTCGAGTCTTGTCTTGTATGCATTTGAAAAATCTTCTTTTTTTGCTTATTTACCAAACATTTTTATGTACCTACTTATGTTGGATAAGCCTTCATGATAATACTACTACTTACTTCTTTTTATATATTTTGCATTAGCTTGCTTGATTATGTGATATTTTTACATTTATTTTATTTCAAAAAAATGTTCTAATGTCTCTTCATTCTTTATCAACTAGGTATTTATGGAAAAGAATTTTACTCTATTCTACTTTTTACAATACAAGAATACAAGAATACAAAATTACTACATACTACAATGATAGAACTAGGTACTAATATACACGTATCTGTATCAGTATTTTATGACAAGTTAATACGTTTACAGAAAATAAAACGAAAATGTGAGACATATTTTGACTTTTATTTAAATTACACGAAATTCAACCTATGTATGTAGGGTACCTAGTTTTCCTCCATATTTTAAAATTTTGAATATTACCTATATTTATAGCTTAAATATGTACAGATGTGGGAATTTTTATGTGAGTACCTACCCTACCCCTACCCTATCTACTTGTCTTGTGACTTGTAAAAATTGCTAAAAGAAATATTTAGAGCCATTTTGTAAGTTTCCATTGACTATAGCGTAGAAAAATTATTGTATGTAGTATTGCCAATTCAAAATTTCAGGCTAGCTTTTTGAAAGGTAAGTAAAAAGCAATTCAGGTAAGGAAGTGTTTTTAGGAATTTTTCTAGTTTTTCTTAAACTTACAAGTGCTTAAATTAAAATAGGTATCTATATATAAAATCTAAATAAGATAGAGTAGGTAGTTACAAGTGCTTAAATAATAATGTTAGGAGGAGGAACAACAATAAAATTTGACCCAGTTCAAGTCACTTCACCTTATATTTACAATGAAGATGTTAACATGTTTGGTGAAACGATCGGCTATTCCTCCAAATTTCAATATCAGACCATCACATGTATGACATATTATAGTGGGAAAAGCATTGAAGAACTTCGAGCTGAAGACTATCTTTTGAATAGAGGTTATGTCAAGAAGTCTTTTGGCTTTGGTAAATATTTAAGATTTACTAAGATTTAATATAGGTACTAATTTTTAGAAAATTGGATAACAATACTTGGGGTACAATGAACTGCAAAAAAATATTTTTGCGGCTCATGGGGTCTATCTTTAAATTGGACCAACAGAATTTTTGTCAAAATGTCACAACTACAGATATACCCTTCATTTAATGCCAAGTTTGGTTAAAATTGGTTCAATAGTTTTCGATGTAAAATTCTGGACAAACAAACAGACAAGTGGACAAAGTGCAAACAAAGTTGAATAACTAGTGCTTGCTTCGCTCGCGGAATTATATTATATATTACCTGTTTCATGTTTAAAGAAATTTTAATAGAAATGTTTGTTTTCAATAGGTGGTACTACTACAGGTACGACAGGTGGTGGATTCACATTAGGTACTGGACCATTGGCATTTGGACTTGGGAATAACACTACAACTAGTACTGCTGGAACTTCTAATTTATTTAGCCCTTTTCGAACTACAGCTAGTACTACTGGACCATTGACATTTGGAAATAATACTTCAACTAGTACTACTGGAACTTTTAATTTATTTAGCCCTTTTCGAACTACAGCTAGTACTACTGGACCATTGACATTTGGACTTGGAAATAATGCTACAACTAGTACTACTGGAACTTTTAATTTTTTAAGCCCTTTTCGAACTCCAAGTGTTGAAAGTATGGACACTTCTAGCGATGGAGCCATCCATATATCACCTTTTCCCAACTCGGCCAGCCAGCTAATAACCTTTACTAACAACTCAAATCCATTCCAAGTCAACTCATCTCCATTTCAGACTACTAATACAAGTCCAACTCAATTTAAATTAGGATTTGGAAATAGTACAAATACTTTTTCAAATGGCTTTAATTTTGCTCCAGCAGGTCAAACTAACCCTTTCTCATCTTTATGGCCAGCTAATAATCAAAATAGTGGATTCAATTCAGTAGTGAATCATAGCCGTAATATTTGTAATCAATCACCATTTGGACTCCAAAATCAACTTTATATGATCCTTAGACCACAACCAATTTGGGGATTTACATTTTCTAATCATGTACTCTTACTCATATAATTATCATAAGGTAAAGTTTTTGATTTTTATTGAAGATTTTTTAAGGTTCCAATTTTTACTCAAAATCCAAATTCAATCGGACTTCCTGATCATAATTGTCAAATTATTATCCCTTCAATCAGTCCATATCAACCTGCTCAGATTTTTGGAGTTCAACCTTATCCAGATTTACCCGCATTCCGATACTCACCCTCTGACATCTTTTCAAAACCTAAACAAGTCCGATCACATATTTCCTGGACTGATAATATTTTGAGGTCAAAATCTAGACCTTATTTATTTTCCTATGATAGAGAGCTCAAGGTCCTTAAACTTAAAACTACCTTAATAATCAAACCTTAATAATTCCTTATATATCAACCCAATTTTTAAAATCAAATCAGGATACTTTTGAAAAGACCAGAGTTGTGGAAAAAAAGCCGAGTAGAGAAGATATTTTTTCTCAGAACTTTTATTACAATGGTCGAAATGTAGGCGACAATGGTCGAAATTTTGGTCGTTCACCATCTTTATCATCATTGTTTAATCCGAAAAAGCAAGTTCGTCTACCAACAATTTGGTTCCCATCAACAGATTTGAAATTTGGGAGATATCAGTGTCGATCGGTTAGTTCACAAAATTTTTTACTTTAAAATTTTTAATAAATAGGTAGGATTAGGTATTACCTAGCTTTTCTGTATTTTATTTTGAGCACCTAAGTAGGTTAGGTGCTCAAAATAAAATACCTAATATCAGTATTTTAAATTTAAATGGAATTTGAGGATTTTTTTTTAAATATTTTTTTTAAAACACTATTTCTATTAAAATCCTAAAAAAATCTTACAATCTAAGGTAGGTATCGGTATTACATAGGTACCAGTACCCTACTATCCTAAAACTTGAAAGTCCTTGAAAGTCCATTTCCCATATGGTTAGAAAACATCGAAAACCTAGTAAAATTATTTAAAAACCACGATTTATTTATGATTTAGGTACTCGCTCTTGTAATTGAAACTTTCCAAATGTTTATGACTTTAATATTTATCCCTAAAGTAACCTTGATTTTTATAACCTTATTATTATGAAATTCAAATTGAACTTGTTGTATATTTGTCCAAACAGACAAATACCGACTCGTATCATCCCACGATGAGTGTACCACC